>VFFE01006638.1:71297-239103 GCA_008921705.1 Burhinus oedicnemus | reverse complement strand
TGGGTTGAGATAAAAGGCAGTTTAACATAACAGCAAACGAAAGAGGAGAACAACAACAGTGACGGAGGGATGCACACACAGGGTCACTGTACCGACGCTCACCGACCGGACCGCGCAGCCCCAGCCCGCTCCCGAACCGCGCCTTCCTCCCCCTCCCGGCCAGCTCCCTTTTATGGACTGGGCATGGCGTCACGTGGTATGGAATACCTGTGTCCCGGGCCAGAAAATTAACCCTATTCCCGCCGGAACCAGGACAGATCCACAGAGCAGTTAAATTGAGTAGGTGCAGGACTGTGCTGTGCATATCCCTTGGCTGCAGGATAAACTTAGCCTGCGAATTGTAACAGAGAAACCTGTAGGCAGCTCCCACTTGGTATCAGTAATTACGCTACCAGCATGTCCTTGTCTTTAACTAACAAGTTCTCACGTGAGCATCCTTTTTTATCTGATGGTAGAAATGATTAGCAGAATTATTTTATTTTAACAAAATCCTGTAAGAGCTAACCCTCCCACAGACTGCATCTGTACAGCCTGCTGCATCCTGACTGGAGGTCAGTTCCAAAGCTGCCCAACTTGGGGTTCCCAGTGTCTGAAGGGATGTAAGGTTATTTATAATAATCTCTTTTTCCCTATTGCATTAGCTCCAATGACTGTCAGTGATACTTTATGAAGTCTGAGTGTCTGTCTTAGTGAGATCATAATGAGCCAGCACCCCCTGGTGCAAAGCATATGCACATCAAAATTTTACTTCTGGATATTCATGAACAATCTTTGAAAATTCTGTAAGAATTTCACTCTTCTATGACATATAAAGTCACAGTTTGATAAAATTCTCATGTCTGTTAGCTAGAAAGCAAGTACTTAAAAATTAGTCTTCCCTGGAATTAATTTTAATTTGAGATTATGATTTGATATATTTACTTTGCATTAATATAGGATTCCATCTGTATGCACTTCCTATTTAATGATTTGCCCCATGGTTATTTTATTTCTTCTCTTTGGTTCTTGAATAGTTTATCTCTTAAATTTAGTCTGAAGCATAATACTTACAGTACTGTAGAACAATTTTATAAGCTTACAACTGATCTATTTGGTCTAAATGAGGAGTTCCACAACCAAATTTATACCTGTGGTTGATAATAGCTACTTATTTGTAAATTGATTTAACTGTACTGCTTAGGGGGCCAGTTGAAGTTACTTGAGCTGATGTTGATAAATTATGATCTGGCATTAGCAGCAGCATCTCTAGCTACGTTTTCCCTATCGTAATTACAATTTTGCAATCACACTTAATATCAGACAAAAGCAGGTGGGTAAAGGTAATTGAGGAGATATAAAGTCAAGTAAAATAAATGCTAGTAAAAGTAAACAATTTTGAAGATTCATAGTGTCTTCACTCTTTATGGAGTGGTTACCACAGTTTCAGTTTAAGATCAGGAATTTATTTTCAGATTTGAATATTTTTTTGGATTTGTGGCCTGGCTTTTGTACAATAACTTGCTTGGTTACATCAGCCTGGCTGATGTCTGAAGGTAATTAGGAGTGAATAAGGTTGCCTTAAGAAATTTATTAATTTTCAATATACAATAGCCTATTTTCTTTCTTAGTGTGGTGTTGATAGTTGTTGTGCATAGGGCATATAACATACCCCCAAATACTCAATTTTAAAACCCTTAGTAAAAATGATTGAAGTGTTACATCTGTAGCATAGCTTCATCTAATTTGTGAAAGTAAAAGATTCAGCATTCTTGACCACTAAATGAGACTATTGTATTCCAAACGCATAGAGAATCTATAATTTTCTCGAACTTTCATTTAGTTTATAGTCTTCTTTCTGTAAAGGTAGAGACCTTTAAAATGTATACGATTTGTGCCCCTGCTTTCGTGTGTCTGGTCTTGTAGAATGAAGCTCTTAATAAGGATGGACTTGAAAAAAAGGTCTGAAATGCGTAACCTAGCGAAACATTTTATGCTTCTGTACTTTTAAATTATTTCTCTGTCAAGTACTGGTGTCTCCAAATTCTTCTTTTGTTAATGAAGATAGTTAACTGTTCTGAACATCATTATATTACTATCATAACGGTTTAGTGTTACAAAGTCGTTTTATCTTTTAATGGTAGTATTTTTGAAAGAAAAGAACATTTCTTTATATTATAACTTTAAGATGTTTATGTGTTTATAATATGTAGGAGATTTTTGATCATCTCAGATTCTGTAGCATATTGGTGGGTTTTTTTCAACTTAGGAAGCCTCAGACTTGGTAAACAATACACTCTCTGGATGTATAGTGAAACAAAAGCTATATAATTTGTCCTATATGAGAAATCATGATCCCAGTCTATCTGAAAACCTTGTCAGTGGCTGAAGTCCAAAGTGTTACCTAAATCTGGGAGCTTTGACCTGAGACAGTAACGCAGACAAAGAAAATTAAGCAATAGGTATTTTTGCAAAAGAAGTTAGAAGAAACTGCAAATAACACAACAGAAAAGGCATGACTCAGTACTTGAATATTTGTGACCACATTGCTCTCCTTAAAAAAGGATCAGCTTCTATGTGTTCATGCTTCACAAAGTGCATATTATCTGGAGAGCAAAGTACCGGTAATTTGGTATAGACAGTGATTTAAAACATTAAGTTATTGGTACGTCAGTAACTTTTTTTAGAGAATATCTCAGGTTGAGAGTTTTCAAATGACTGTATTCTTCATATGGTTTGTTATGGTGCTTAAGACCAGAAGTCTTTTGTTTAAATGCTGTGTTAAATATTTAAGATATGGAATGCTTCAAATAAGAAATACTAATAAATAAACTGTATTTACTTTCTTAAGAATCAATTTTATTTTAAATAAAAACATTAGAAATATAAAAAATAATCTAACCTTTTGAGGCATAGGCCTTTACAACACAACTTTAGTAGTGAATTGTGCTGCAGGAATTGAGCTGTTAGCTTTCATTTATATTGCATTTGTGCCAAATAATTTAATACGACCTTAAAGAAAATCAATGACCTTTTCCTTCTTACGTGTCTAGACATTGCAACTTTAAAGAATTCATGCATATTTTCATGAGTTTTGGTAGCCCTATGAATATTATGCCTATAAAAATAAAAATAATTTACATCTTTAGGCTCCTAATCTGTGAGGTTAAATTTAGTTTACCTGCTTTCCCTTCTGTTGTGATGAATACTCTTACATGCTATATCAGAGTGTATGAATGCTCTGGAAGAGAATTATGCCTGGGAAATTGTACATGTTAACGGCTGTTTTCTTTTTCTGTTCTTTCCTTTACTTAGTCATTTCAGATAGTCATCATATCTATCTAGAATAAAATTAGGCATCTCAGGGGAGAAGAGTCTAATTCATCTTGCTCTGTTTTTAAATCAGGTGAAGTACCACCAATGAGATGGATAGTAAATTTTGACCGAGATCTTCTAGATGGTCTGGTATTGGCAGCACAGCTGGCAGCTTATTGTCCATATTTGGTAAGGACTTTTCTTAATATTTTCCAAGTTTTATACAGTTTATCAATGTAAGTGGGTTTGTTCAGGCCTTATTTTCCTTTGGAACTGTTGGCTTATGTGTTTCTTAAAAAGAAAGGAGACCCTAACATTTAGCAAGTCTAGAGTGATTATTTCAGTATTAATTTTTCTTTCCTCTGGGTATATTCTTAACAGGGAATTTTAGCTCAAGATTTAGATCTTATAGATTGCTGAAAGAGTGAAAATACAAACAAAATTTTGCATAGTGGAAGATCAAGAGTTTGATTTCTCTTTCTCTGTAGATTGCTACTCACTTTGTAAGGATGTATACTAATCCAAGAACTCCTGAACAGTTTCTGCACAACTGTTTGATACTTGTGAATGCTATGCATGCTGTCAGTCTGGCTATAGATATAAAGGTAAATGATTTTATAATAGCAGTTCTTATATACTTTTCAAATTTTTTTTACTTTTATGATAGTAATATTGTACATCAAATTAAGGTGAGATTTTAGTGAAGCAGTTTTGTTTCATGATGTGTTACTGTATGATGGAAATCAAAATACTGCTTCGTAGAAATATGCTTAATTACAAGTAATTTCCATAATTCCTTGCTTTGTAGAATCGCACATATACAACTAGCTGAACATAAGGTTAATTCAGTTCAGATTCTAGCATAGTAAACCACACAATGAAAACCTGAGTGGAATTTATTATTAAGTCTAAGGCAATTTAGAAAAAATATATTTAAGAACAAACATCATGCACTTAAACATAAAAAGGAGTGGTAAAAAAATATGAATGTGTGGTGACACTTAGGTGCATCTGTATAATCACAAAGGCCCCCAAGGATTCTGTCCGAGGTTTGATGCACACAGAAGTCAGTAGCTTCAGACTGCTGGTGAGAGTAACACTAAGCTTCTGACATCCTTTTTAGGGAGCAATACGGCGTTGTAGATGTTAGTTTCTTCTTCAATCTAGGATCCACTTGAGATCATTTTTATATGTTTAGTAACATGCTTTACATCTCTGTCTTTTTTCATTGACCTACAGCTCCAAATTTTCTATATATGGTACCCTTTACATATGTTAGATATTATTTCTTTGTCCTTTTTGTTTCCCCTAAAAGGAGTTTTCTCCTGCTCCCATTCTGCATTTCTTTAACTGAGCATTTGTGAGCTATTTATAGCTGTGGCTTCTGGTAGTACCATACGAAGATAAAGGCCTGATCAATTAAAAAAGTTGTTGTCACAGCTAAACCAAGTAAAGCAAAGCTCTACAAGCTGGTCACCAAGCCTTCAGATAGAGAAGGCTTGTCAAACCCCAGTGCTGAGGCTCTGTAAATTCAGCACAAAGCTTATGGCCTGTTAATAGCAAAGTCAAGGCTGTATTACAAGGTTACACACTCACAGGGATTCATGCTGTTATCTTCCATGTGCTGGTTGTGTGTGTTAGTTACCAAACTATTACATATTTAAACTAGTAGATTCCCTCTTATTTTCCTTTTCTGCTTTGCTTGCTAAGTCATTAAAAATCCTGTCGTTACCAAGACTAGTAAAAGCTGTTTAAGGTCACATTCTCTTAAAAATTTGCAGATTGATGCAGCTTCCATCATGAGCAAAGTGAATGTCAGGGACTTTGATGGGCTGGGGTGGATGTGGAGCATATTGGGCTGGCTAGAAGACCAGAAGAGGATACAGTAGAATAGACATAGTATCTGTTGGTGTACGAGGGAACTTTCCAAAGCAATTAATAGTATTAGGAATCAGAGGTAGAGATGCAATATGAACAAAGTAGTATGAAAGGAAGCTCAATTACAACTTCTTTTTTTCCCCTTTCTATTTGATTGTGTTATGATTACAGGGAAAAAATAACCTTGCTATTTCCAGTTGTATTGGCTACTGTCTTGCTTCAACATCCTGATACAGACATGTTGTTATAAGTGGCTTTGCTATGACAGGCTAACCCAAGAAAATCTACTGTTTCATATGCTTGTGACTGGAAGTGTTCAGGGCCAGGTTGGATGGGGCTTTGAGCAATCTGGTCTAGTGGTATGTGTCCCTTCCCACAGCAGGGGAGTTGGAACTAGATGATCTTTAATGTCCCTTCCAACTCTAACCGTTCTATGATTCGATTCCATGATTCTATGATTCACTGGCGATCTGTGAAAATATATGCAACTGCAACAGACAAATCATCTGTTCAGGCATGTCTAGATTGTACCCTTGGGCACCCCGTGAACATGTGGAAATGAAAGAAAAGGAAACATATGTTTCAAAATCAGTGGTGCTTTTTATTTCTGTCAGAGCAACTGAAAATTACTCGGACCTGATAATGGTGTCACCTGGAATATTTCTAAAGAGAAACTGGATATGTCTGGCATCGATGTAGTCTTTTAAAAAGAATGCTAATATGTGTATACATTACAAGCATACAAAAATATAGACTTTTAAGCTTTATTGAGACACCAAGATGACTACTTGATCTTTTTTCCAGACTTGCTGACCATTCTATTCCCACATTGACTGCCAGCTTATTGAAAACTTGGCTGTTGCACTTGTACAAGCAAAGCCTATATAAACTTAGGAACCTCCTTTTGTTCACAAAAAACATTTTTTCCTGTATGTTTATCTTTTAAGTTCAATGTTTAAGCCTTACAAACCTAGAAATAACTAATAAAGATTAAAGGTATGGCTTTCTGTTTCTGAAATGCAATATAGTATTTTTATTACCTCCTGTTTGTTTAATACTTTTGCCATAATTTTCAAGAATTATTTGCAATTGTTGCTTTAAATTGGTTACCTAGGTAGCATTTCATGGCCGCTGATTCCAAGCATTTTCTATTTTTCAGTTATTTGTGTCCTGCCAGAAGCTGTTCTTGGGTGTAGGATGTCTATTTTCATCATTGCTTTGTAGGCTTTGTAGTGGGGAAAGCCTTCTTGCATCATTTTTGCATCTGTTGAACAGTATGCTTCATTACATTATTCAAGTAATAATTACATGCTCAGAAAAATGGAGAGTTTTATTGTCACAAGAAGTGGTTCAGCGATCTATTCCTTCCTGACATCTTTTAATCAAGTTTGTCTCTCCTCTTTTCTGTCTGTCAGAACTTCGGCTTAGAGTTACTGTGATTATTTTGGATTTGAAACACCCTGATCTGTTTTTCCTTTTCCAGCTAGATAGATGGATTAATATTTGTTTGTAACATATTCCATTTTAAGTATCAATCCACTGCACTGCTATGCTAATAAAACAGAACTGCCAGGATTTTCTAAATATCATGGAATGATTAATGCCATTTAATTTTTGCTTTAACTTATAAACCTATTTTCATAAAATCAAGAGGCATTATTTGTAAACAGTTACAAGCTGTTTTCTGAGCAGTGGTGCCAGTAATACTAAAGACCAGGCTTTAGTAATATACAGGTGACTGAAAACGTGGAGAATTGGTTATAGAATTAAGAGCACAGAGCTGATGGTGTTATAATAGTTAAATAACTTTGTTTTTGCAATAGAACCAATCTACTAGCCCTTGAATTTCTTGTGTGGTTTTGATATAGTCCTAACTTGGAATATTTAGAATTTGAAGTATAAATATTTATCCAGTCCAGTCAGCTTCAGCATTTTCTTTAACTAAACAACATTAGAGCACAAATAAAAAGCTAACAAGCAAGCACCCAACTCTTCAAGAAATGTTAGAGGCTTTTTCATATTTTGAGAAACTTTGTTATGGATACAATTAACACATAAATCTGTTAAACTTTATAAATTGTGATTGTTCGCTAACACAGAATTTTTTAAAGCAAATAATATATAGAGACTATGTGAATTTTCTGCTGAACATTGTTATGAAGTGCACTGATATTTATTTTTAAAAAAAAAGTTCCTAGATTAATGTAGATTAATGTCACAAATGCATTTTATGAATTCAGCACAGGATAAAACAGAATGTTTTCTGAGGGAATAAGTTCTCATCTAACTGGAAATAAGTAGAAGTAGGTGGCAAAAGAAAGTTAGGCTTCAACAGATAATCTTTTCTGGCATCTTTGCTATCTTAAATGAAAATGGAGGAAAGATGAACAGTAGAGGTGTAAAACCACAGCTATATTGGAATAACTTCTCCTACAAATACTTGTTAACATTCAATAGCCCTTACTGAGATAAGTGAATGAATGGAAACCATCAGAATATTTTTCAGACTTCAGGTTTAAAGCTTTTGGCAAGGAAGAAGCTTTTTTACTTTGCATGGTAAGTGCATCCTAAAATTCCAACCTAAAAAACAGTGGCGATGGAAATAATTAGAAACACAAGATGAGGCATATGATTACATCAGTGCATTAAGAGTATATGAAATGAATCTTAAGAATTACAAGGATAAGCATATTGTGACAGGGAAACTTCAGATCAGTGCCCAGTGATGTACTTGCTCTCTTAGAAGGTTAAAGAAGGAGCTGTGCTTAGAACTGCTAGGATTAAGGTGAGATGCTTGGCTGGGCACAGGGCAAGAAAAGAGGGAGGATGCAGTCAGTAACTCTTCCTGCCTTTGTGCACCATGGAGTCTATGAATTTGCCACCAGGGGACCTCCAGTTCTGCTTTTTCTATGGAACGTCCTACCTGTCTCTAACTTAATAAAAATGAAGGAAAATTAAGAAAACTTGGAGGTTACCTAGTGAGATGTAATGCAAGATGAATTTAGTATGTATATAGGTAAAAATGCAGTAAGGCTTGTCTGTTCTAATATATCTTGACAGGTTTCTCCTTCTTGTTGTACTAAACAAAACAAAAAATCATATTCCTTACAGTGCAAAGCACACAGAACACATTCATGCAGGACTTCAGGCATTTAATTTTATTAGGGCTGAGCTGTAGTCAGTAATAAGTCTGTGAAGTTTTCAATAACTGAGTCATCTTTCCTTAAATAATGTTTATCCTTTAGGAAAGGGCTGCATCCCTTCTCTACTTTTAGTCCATGAGCCAAGCCTTGCTATCTTTTCCAGTACTCGATTTTCTCTCTTTTTTTTCCTCTTCCCACCCTGCCATATAATGCTTCAGGGTACAGAAAAGGAGGGGATCCTCTTCCTAAAGCAGACATTAGGAGTCTGTTCCGGGATACAGCTCTTTCTGGTTTCCTTGCAACCAGGGAGATGGATCCTTGTCAAAAAAATGATTTTCTGAAATATCTATCATAGAGTCATCAAATGATATAGGTTGAATGCTCTTCAGACTTAACTGCTGTCAAGGCCATGAGGGCACCCCCAGGCCTGCCTGCACCTGGCCAGCCCCCTGGCTCTCCCCCACCTGCCCACGGCCCAGGACCCCACATCAGCCCCCTGGGACCATCAGCCCTTGCCCCAGCAACACTGCAGCAGGGCTGGTCTCCAGCTCCCCACAAGCCACACAGCAAGTCATTATAGCATAGCGCCGCATGGGCTGAAGGAGCCAGAGAAAATACTGCTGGGTTCATCTGTGAGAATTCTTTAATTTCTCCTTTCAGTAAAACATGACAGGAAACTTCTGAGAAGCTTGTAGACTGGATGGGAAAGAAAAATTACTTCTGCATTGGAAATGCTGTGTTGACTTGACTCCTTGCATTTCTGAATTTAGAATTCAGTTTATTCTAGAGTTTTCTGGTTTGAAATTCAGAATTGTTCTCACCCATTTGTGACAGCAAAAGAGCATCTTATTTTCCCTGTTCTCTTCCATGTCAAATGTAGGTTCATTCTTAGTAGGAAAAGAGATGGGCTCCCTGTTTTGATGACTTTTTAGGAAATGAAGAAAAAATAGTAAGCTCTTTTTATTTAGTTCTTGGTGTTCTCTCAAATCTTTGGAAAAATAAAATTGTAGCTTGTGTAGGGCTAGAATGCCATAGACTGGTGGAACTGAGCATTGCTTCAAATGCTTAGTGTTACTGCATTTATTTAGATCATATTAGTGAAGAAAATTATCTTATAGCTCAATCTTTTTTTCCAGCTTCTTTCTTGGTTATACCAAACATATATCTGAGAGTGTTTTCTTAGGTTGCCTTTACAGTTTTTACACATACTCAAAGGGAGACCGTGCATAGGCTTGGAAGAAAAAAAAAATAATAAAAAAGGTGATTTTGAAGTAGACAAAAATCATACATGCTTCAGGAAGTCTCTTGTGCTGAAAATAGCTTGAGGCTGGGAAAATACTCAAGTGCATGTGTACTTACCATATAACTATTTTCATATAGGCATCAGCTTGTAGTGGTGTCCTTTTGGCCCATGGTCTGAGCCAATAGGCTATTCTTAGATTCTTATTTTGTATAAGGGTTTTTCTATGTTGAAATTTTGCTTTAAGCTACTGAGTGGTTTTGTGTCATGTGGGAAGAAGGTGGCTCCACTAGAGTTTAAAATGTTTGCCCTTTATACCCTTTCTTCTCACAGAATTATTATGTCAAAATGCAGCTTATACTAGCTGCAGAAAACCTTTGCCAGTTGCTGATCTGTCAGTCATCAAGTAGAAGGTGTTTGAGGACGGAGCTAATTGTACTTGTGCTCAGTGATGCATTATTTTGCTTTCTTAGATCTCTGGCCTTAGGGTTTACATCTCAGCTGCTTTTTTATGATCCTATGTTTTAGGCAATAGATTTCAGCCAAAATTGCATTTTAATAACATCAAAAGAGGAAGAATATTCAATAAGCAACTTCTAATTAAAAAGAATTCATAAACTGTTAATGACAGTCAGGCCTATTTCTGTATGTAAAGAATAAAATAGAGAACAGTTTAAAGCAATGACAGAGAGGTGTCAAGTGATAATAAATCCTTAAGCCACTAATTTCCAGAGTCAGGCAAATTATGTCAATGGAAAGACCACTTTATATTTGCCCAATTTCTTACACATGCAAGTGCTCTGTTGGCAGAGGCAGAATAGTGGGATACCCAGTCTCTGATACCCTAAGGAGATCCATAAGCATGTAGATCTTGAGGATCCTTTTCCAATGTCATTACAGCTGCTTCTGTATTCTGACAAGGAGCATTCATGAAACTGCTTTTTGCCATACCTACAGGAGGAGTTAGCTAGAGGAACAAGGGCCTTCCTGCAAAATTTGAAGACGGACTCACTGTTGTGTTCTGTTTCAAATATATATTTACTTTTTTACAGTGTTGTATTGCATCTTGAGCTTTTAGTAATTGGGAAGTTGAATTGGCTGGTTTGTAGAAGTGCTGGAATATATGCTCTAGTGTAAAACTTTAAGTAACTTGGAAATAAAAATTAACTCAGATAATTGATAGTAGATATGTCTATACATCTCTGTTGCTGCACTAAAGACAGTCTAGAAGAGACAAAAAAAGATTTCTTCTTTTTTTCAGCCTGTGTGGCTAATAAATGTGGTGTCTTTTGCCAAATTCTTTTCACTAATATTTGGGAAGCAGAGTAACTGCAGTTATTCCAAAGTTACTGATAATGAGAATGAAATTGTTACTTTAATTTTAAGGTTCCTAGTGGGAACCTGCATGGGACTAGTTCTTCCCATGTAGTTACTGTATTGAATTGACTATATTATTCTAATCATCTCCCACTGTCTGATGGTTGGGTTTTGTTATTGCTAGAATTTTCTGTTTTCACAAATGACGAAGGAAAAGAATTTTAAAGTAATTATCTCCAAACATTTTTTTATAGCCTTGGAGAAATATGAATGGAAGAGAGAAAAAACTATAACTTTAAATCCCATATCTATAGTTAAGCATGTTTTATGACATATGGGAACACTCTTATTTAAGTAATTTTTTTTCACGTTTCAATAATCTGGATTTTTATTCTTCATTTTTATCTTCTTAATACTGAAGAGGAAAATATAATCTGTACAATAATTTTATTAGACTAAAAAATTGCTAAGTTTTCTTCTTGTAATCTAAATGTGTAGCATTTTTCCCAAACACAATAAAATACAGGATAGGCTCATCTAGAAGCATACACATACTAAGGTGAAACGTTAATGCAAATAATATTGCTACATAGACTCACACCAGAGACTGGGTGACTGACTAAATAGCTGCTCTGTTTCCTTTATCTTGCTGCTTTAGAAATAGTATCTATTCCCTTGATTAATCTGCTGGAGAGTATTGAGGTTCTGGAATAGATGGTTCATTATGAAAATTGCCTCATAAGAATCAATTAGAAAAAGATTTAAAGAGCTTTTTTCCTCTAATGCTCCATTTAGGCAATAAACATCTTATAATCATGTTAAGGACAAGAATATAGTTGGTCATAAAAATAAAATAAAGCGGGGGCTGAAAGTGTGGTCCTGTGAAAAACTGGTATAATGAAGTTTATAGAAGAAATATTAATGTATAGGATTATTTTTTATCCTTGGAGATCCCTGGAGATTTTAATAGTATTGACAATAATTATAAAAATGAGACTTTACTGACAAAGTATCAAAAGAAAATTAAGTTGATTTGACTTTATTGTCATAGTTCACTCTTAAGAGGTTTTGGTCCTAAAAAGCCACAGTGGGAATAAATTTACTCATGAAAAAGTTGTGTTATCTAGAATGATAATATTTTATAAAAAGAGCAAGGTTTTAAAAACATTCCACAAAAGTGGTTGTGCCAAAGATCTGGGCTGCTTATTCAATATATTTAATTAACATCACATTTTATTAGATGGACTGTATTTTTGTATTTTTTTAATCTTTTTTATTAGTCTGACCTCCTCAAAAGTGCAACATTGCCATTTTTATTGCTTTCTTAACTTACCCAGAAAAGATAACCAAGGCTCTCTACTCCATACTACCTCAGCTGAAGTTATCTGGTCGATTTTGGTTACAGTTGCCACACTTTCGTGAGGGGTCTCACAGTATCACTGTACACTCTTCTATAGCCAGTCTTTGCTTCATATCTAATACGTTGCGGGCTTGCTGATTTTCAGATTGTTACAAGACTTTCCTTATAAAGCTCTGCTTGAGGGAAACATGTACCTGCAGAGAAGCTCTTTTATTTTGAAGGAAGTTGTACACTGTATTTACCAATAGTTTACTAGTCTTGAATCAGCAAACATATTTGTACTTGTGATGCAAGAGAGATATTTTTGTACATATGGAAATTATACTTATGCAGAAGTCATTGGTATGACTGTTGTTCATCTGGAGAGATCTATGTGCTGCTATCAGTGCAGCTGGGATGTCCTGACACACAATGTGGGCTAATGTTGTGAGTGGGAGATTTTATTACTTGCAGTAGTTTCTGGAGGATGAATAGTGGTGCATATCGAGAACACACCGGTAATTTCATGTAACTCTTGATTTTCATTCTTGCCTACAGGCTAGACATTTTTTCTAGACCTTTTTCTACAGATACACTTGCCATGTATGCACTTATGAGATAGAGAGATTCAGGTGTACTTGTTTCTAAATAAAACTGGTGTTGTAAATAAAACTGGTGTAAATAAAACTGTTTTTCTAAATAAAACTGGTGTTGTAAATAAAACTGGTGTAAATAAAACTGTTGTTCTAAATAAAACTGGTTATGTATTGCTATTCATTCCTTTTCCAGATAAACAAAAAAGGCATGCCATTTAAGATATATTTTTGGTTTATTTTGCCTTTTTTTGTTTGTTTGTTAGGACTGTGCAAAAATAATGTAATCTTAGATATCCTATGTATGCCAGTGCTACAAAAGAATGTTATATTACACGAGACTTGTCTGTTAATGTCCTTAGAAATGGATGTGAAACTTTCGATAGTTGCTGACTAAAGAGAGCTCTTTTTCCTTATTGGCGATGTGTTTGAATATGAAGTGTCTCCTAGAGGTTGTCAAGTTTCTAGCAACTTAAGTGGTATAGCTGTTTCATAACATAAAGGTTTGGGATTTAAAAGTATCTTCTACCTGTTTTCTTACTCTGTCACATGGCCTTGCAGATCTAAAAGAGGTTTGCTTTATGTATGTACAATGCTTCTAAGTAACATACAGGTCAATATTAAAATAAATAAAAATGTGCTCTGTCTATTCTTTGAGTGGTTTACAGCTGCAAATTCATGATCTGATGAAACCATGTGAAGAAGGAAGCTTGATTCTAGAGTGATGGGGTGGGGTTACAGGTAGTTATGTGCAACTCATCCAAGCTGCCTAGAGAAGGTGACTGAGAATCAGCAATAGCACAATAGATCAGGGTTTTTTTGCTTGAGAATTGGGCAAAGTTTTTCCTGTAAGGTGAGAGGATTTAGAATGGTAGTCACTTTCAAGTCATTAGGCAAAGGAGGGCCTTTTTCAAAATATTGATGTATTGAATGACTCTCAGTTATGTACGGGATCCAAATAAAGTGTCTTGAATGAAAATAGCACCTTTTAATGGGATGACATGTTAATGCAGTGGTTTGCTGCTTAAATCTACTCCCAAGTGTGTGTTTTTTTCAGTATGACTTGATACTTAATTCAGGAGAGAAATTAACTGCAGTTGTAAAAGTTTATTTAGAATATCATAGACAATTTCATTATAATAACATATTAAGTTACTATGCATGAAGTTTTAAAATACTTAATTAGTTTGATTTATGAAGTACCGAACCTTATTTGTTTAAATCTGTAGCCAGATCTTTCCTGTCTGTATTTATGTGGGAAGATGCTTCCATCATTAGGTCTCTTTACTATTTGATTAGACCTCTGAAAAGTCCATGTATTTGATGGAAAAGTTTCTACCTCTCTCTTTTCAGTGACTTACCAGAATTTCTGAGGACTAAAGCTTTCACATGTTTTGCAGTTGCCATTTAAATTCATTTCCGTAAATCAAATATTTAAGATGCAGTAATACTTACTACCTTTTGTAAAGCAATTTAGAATCTACAATAAAAATAACTATGTAGTCATGATTTCCTGTTGTTAGTTGAATGGTGACAATGTCTTCATAAACAGTTGCAAAACTGTATCTAAGAGTATTTGGGATAGTATTTTACATAGTAAACTGAAAGATTTTAAAAGATTTTTTTTTTAAGATAATAGACATACATTTTTCCAGTCAGTGAATTTTACTTGCTTTTTCTATTATGCTACATTTATAATAAAATGAACATCTGTTTGTCCTGAACTATGGGGAAAAAAGGTGGTTTTAATTTTTAGCATGGGTTTATTACCAGACCGTATCAGTGGTCTTCAGGATTCATATTTATCTTAGCTATGGGCCTAATCCAGTTATTAAAAGTTAGGTTGAAAATATTTGTATAAGAATTACTTTGAACTTTTTTGTTCTTAATCTGCATATCTCTAAACTGTGTAGGCAAAATTTTAACTGAATATCTGATTTTTTCTTTCTTGTTTTCAATATTAGGCCACTGACATCTGTGATCCAAACCCAGTCACGATGCTTATTTTGTGTGTCTACCTATATGAAAGTCTCCCTCACTACTTACCCAAGAAGACTATAGAATTTACAGGTGCTCTTCATGCAACTGTTGTTAAACAGGTACTGGTACCATTGAATTTAGATTCATAGCAGTACAAGGTTAAAACACTGTATATATATGTGTGTTTATATTACGTATATACTACAGCAAAGAATTAATGGGTTTCGTATCATTTGATTACTAAGTATAGAGGATGGAAGGATGTATCTTCATTTTTTCTCTTCAGGCTTGGGATCCTGACTTCTGCTGCTGTTTTTTTCCCTATGCTTGTGAGCACAGAAAAAAAATCTACAAATCTGACAAATCTCAGATCAAAGATAGAGAGGAATAAGAGATTAACAGGCACAGGAGTGCAGTTGTACAGTGCAAAAAGAGTACTCAGAAAAATTGAGGTTGGACAGTCTGTGGGAAGTCTATGCTCTTTAGGAAGAAAGATGATCTGTCTTGTTATTTGAAGTACTTATTTTGTGATATCATTAGTTTGTATTTTGGAACTTAGCTGCAAAACATACCTTTTATACTCTAAAAATACAATAAAAATAGGCTGATTTTGTTGTTGTTGTTGTGATAGGTGCGTCTGAAAAACCCAAGCATTAAAACTTTGGTGTACAACGCTACTCTTGTAGGAAGAGATGCTGGTGATTTCTCATTACCTAAAGGAAACACTGTCACCATTGCTCCTAAGTAAGTAGTGGGGTTTTTTAGTGTTCTTAAAAAGTCTAACAGTATGGAAATATAAATCTATGAATTTAATAGTGCTGGAACACTAGAAATGTGTTCAACTACAAACAGGGCAAAATTAGTCACTTAAAGATCAGACTTTTTCTTCTTCACCTAGAACAAATCCAGAGTAATTTATCAATGGGACACTTGCAGTTTAGCAATATTTTTGTCCTGTTGAAAGCTGTATTGAAAGTTTTAATTTTCAGTTTGGATCTGCTCTTCTTAAATTTTAATTTTTTTGCCCAACTGAAGTTGAAATACCTCCTTTAAACTTGATTCATGTTTTTGACATCAGTGCATTGTGGCAGCACAAAAATGTAAAAACTCTTTCTTTTACGATTCCAGGTTTTGTTTCTTATTCGTAAATGAAGCATGATTTGGAATTTAAGAGCCCATGACACAGATTTGATAGTAGTGTTAGACTGCTTCTTTTTCCTCCCATTGTCCTTACCCACCAAAAGGGCAACTGTTGCAGCTGCAATGTAGTTATTTCTCTGTCTTACATTTCTGAAAGTCATCTAAGGATCTGGGAGGGATTTAATTTTGGGAAAACATTAGGTTAACTTTTTTTGGTAGCAGAAATACTCATGTCACCATCTTTTTCTTTTTGTTCACTAAGAACATTTTGCTATTTCTGTGCTATGTGGCTTTATGACTAGATAAAAGAATTTCACTACTCCCTGTGTAACTATCGAAGGCAAGAGGGATGTAGCTGTGACTCTGGCTGTCAGTTAAAGAGTTTAGGCTGTAAGTCTATTTAAGATATACCTTTGGAGATAAAATGGATTAGAGATTGTAAAATGGAAAACAAAGGTCAACATTTGTGTGAAAATAACCTGTGAAGAAGAAGAGAAATTTCAAATATATATTGTCAAATTCAAGAACTCAGCATAAACATAGTGCTCTTTAAGGTTGATCAACATTTCACTATTATATGACATGCCTATTGTAAATATATGCAAAAGACAAAACAAGTAATGCCATGTTTTCAGTGAGCTGTGAAGCTGATTTAATTCCATTTTCTTTGCAATTACTTCAAATAAGAATTAACATAAAAATGTAATCCTTGAAAATATCATGTGTTTCTCTGAAAGGTCAATACCATGGCTGTTTTTCACTTCACCTTTAAAAAAATCCTAAAAAACAAGACACAAATAAATGTGTACAACTCTGTCATTGAGCTACTTGGCATTATCTATAGCAACAAACATTTGAAAACAGGCATAGAAATAAAAGCTTGTGGAAATGCCAGTCATCCACTGGTGACCACTGCAGACTTTATCATAATGTAACCTTACTTGTAATCTTGGTGACTAAATGAAAAATAGATTCTTTGTAGTTAATAGCTTTCTTAATATTCTAATGGAAGTATTTGAGAACTCCAAGGATTGGTGGGATGGGTGGGAGTCCTGTAGGTGCTTTATATTAGATGATAATATAATAGGTGGGTTTGGAAGTGATAGTAACGTGAATAAGAAACTGACACCTCCGTTTAATTGATTATGTGTAGGCTTAATGCTATTACTACGGTTTTATATTTGATTATTTAAGACAAAGTTCTGTTTTCTTTGAAAAGAGTGAGAGTCTTTAAAGAAACTCAGAAATGAGGTAGGCTTTTAAGAGACTTCTACAAAAACAGAAAAATATTTATGGCCTGAATAAAAAGTGAGGGAGAATTTTCAGTGTATTCAGTAAGAAATTTGATGTGAGCGTATTATTAAAACTTAACGGAGATATTTTTTCATAGGAATCTTAGCATCACTGACTATAACTTGTTTAGGAATAGAAGATGTTAAAATAGCTAGAAGGATGCATTTCACATTAAAGTTATTTGTTCTGCTTTTAAAAGTAAATAATCCATAAATATGGGATTGAAGGCAGATGAATCAATGTGTTAAAAATCACTAAAACTTAGGAAAGCCTACTTGCTCTATCAGAGAACAGGAGTTCTACTTTAAAAACAGGAGTTATACATTAAAAACCTGAGTATCTGTAATGGTTCAGACAACATGATCAGATATCTCTACATCCTTGTTCCCTTGAATCAAAACTGTACCTTATGAATTTATGGATATTGTATATAAATATGGATTTGCCTTCACCACTAGTTTCTCTTTCACTGCAAGCTAGCTTGATACTAGCCAGGTTTATTTCCCCTGAAACAACAGGTACTTTAGATAAATTAATAAACAAGGAGCAGTCAAAAAGAGCAGCCATTGCCTTGTGAAGGCCTGCTGCAGGGCGGTAGTCAAGTTGTAAAGCTTGCTTCACCAAAGTTTCAGGGTAAAAGGTCAAGGGAATTACTAGCAATTCAGAGAACTTTCACTTATGAGAGTTCAGGCCATTACAGCTGAAAAGATGAACCACAGCCTTGATAGGGAGTCTAAAGAAACCGAAACTTGTCAGTCTTCTGACTGGAGAGCTGGAAGACTTTAAGACAGACATGTCATGCATAGAGATTTGTCTCTAATTACCTGCAAAATATATATGTTCCTATATTTAGAATTAACTATAATTGGATTTAAGATGACTGTGGGTCATCATAATCACTAATGAGGAATAAGCGTGACTGACTAATCCTGTTGGACCTGCTGAGTGAGCACACTTGGCATAGAGGATTCTGTAGACGAAGGCCCCGTCTGAAAGAACTGTGTTTACTTTACAGGAGAGATGAACTGCAGGAAGCTGATAAGCTAAACAGATCAGGGAAAAAATTGAGCAGAAAGACAAAGAGTGATGAAGAGAAGTTACTTAAATGTATTAGGAAGCAGTGATGCAGCATTAGGTAGAGATGCCAACTATTTTAAACTAATAATGATGAAGTGACAGAAATATGTACTATATGTATGTCTTTATTTTCAAAGAAGCATGACAATGTATACTGTGGTCCACTACTAGCTGGAGAAATTCATAAATGGCTGTGGTGGGTTAAACTTGGCCGGCTACCAGACACCCACCCAGACACTCTCTCACTCCCTCTCCTCAACAGGACAGGGAAGAAAAAATTGCTAAAAAGGTTTATGGGTTGAGATAAAGATGGGGACTGCTTACCAGTGACCATGATAGGCAAAACAGGCTCAACTTAGCGGAAATTAGTTTAATTTGTTTTCAATTAAAATAGAATTTTGTAGTAAGAAACAAAGATAAAAATTAAAACATCACCTCATCTCTTCCCCACCCTCTTCTCCCAGACTCAACTTCACTCCGTCGTTCCTGAGTCCTCTACCTTCTGCTTCTGCCACCTTGAATGGCACAGAGGGTAATGGGGAGCAGGTGGCTGCAGTGACTTCATAACAGTTCCTCTCTCCTTCTCCTTCCTCCTCATGCTTTTCTCCTTCTCTATGAGCTGTTCCATGAACTGCAGTCCTCCAGGAAAAATTGAGTCCAGCATGGGCTATCCGTGGATCACAATTCCTTAAAGAAAAATCCAATGGCTCTGGCATGGGGCCCTCCTCGGACTGCAGTGTGGATATCTGCTCTGAAGTGGTCCTATCCACAGGCTGCAGGGACATATCTGCTCTGGCAGCTGGAGCACTTGCCTCTCCCTCTCCTTCTCTGACCTTGATGTTCCCACTGCTGTTTCTCACTCTTTTTCCTCACTCCTCTGCCTTTCTGATGTTTTTACCTTTCTAAAATATGTTTTCACAGAGATACTATGAGCTTAGCTGATGGGCTCAGCTGTGTCCTGCGGTGGGTCCATTATGGAGCCAGCTGGAACTGTCAGTGTCCTGCACAGGGATGCTCCTGGTCTCTTCTCACAGAGGCTGCCCTACAGCCCTCTGCTACCTTGCCACCTACACCCAATATCTGCCAAGAATGAATATTTTATATCAATTGGCTGAGATGAAACTGACTTTAATCCTAAGCAGCTAAAAATCAGGGAAATCTGAAGACTTCATTTTGCTCTGGCTTTTGGGGTGCATGAGAACATTGTCAGTATGGCAGAGGGTCAGATCTTGCCTATAATGTGATTAATCTTTGATCTGAGATTCACGCTTTCCAGCGCACTGCACTGTGCCATATAGACTTGCAGTTCATAACACTAACAGCATAAAGTTCTCTTACGTGGTGTAGACATGCCTATAAGCTACTCAGTCTGGGTACCTTAACAAGAGAAATGATGAAGATGACTTGATCAATATTTAAAAGTACCTTCCTGGGAAAGGGACCTGTTTAACTGCAAACAATATAGAACAAAACTTTTTATAAGAACAACAGTTTGAAGCTGGAGTTGTAAAATTTCAACCTGGAAGTAGCAAAGGTAATTAGCTATTGCGGGGAAGAAAGTCTATCTGAATGAGAAATTCTTTAACTGCAGGGGTTTTGCAGATCATGGAACATTGAAAATAATACAGGAAGTGACCTCAGAAAGTTATTTAACACAGCCTTCTGCCTCAGATAATATGGGGTGCTTTCTCTGAAAAATGCTTCTGCCAAACGGTAGTTATCAGAAGCAATTGAAGGATGATTGGGTTGCAGGTAATGGCCTGCAATGTATAACTACTTCAGATTCTGTTATCTAATGATTTCTGTTGGCCTTAAACTCTGCAAATTTGATCCCTCCAAACAACTTTTTATCTTTCTTTTTTCTACACCGAAGTATAACAAATAAAATAGAGAGAATTTGATTGCTTGCTTTTTTGCAAGATGGTACACACTGAGCTGATAAAGAAATTAAGAATCTTTGACCCCTACAGTATATCAACTGAAGTGGGTGTGGATGGACCTCGTTATAATAATAGGCGAATGAACAAGATTATACAACAATTCAATGAGCTGAATTTTCCCTCACTTTACATTTGACCGCAACACAGATGAACAGAGAAAAAAACCTTAGCAACTTTGGTTTTTTTTCTGATGCTGGCTTTACCACAGAAGGCAACAGTCCACAATTCAAATCAGATTGCTCTGCTATTGCATGAGCCAGAGGGCAAAGATCAGGCAGAATGTTCAATACGCTCCTTTTCCCTGTCATTCCTATTTGTGACAAGAGCAGAGTAGACTCCTTAAAACTTGCTTCTTGAAGTGGCTTTGGGAGTGGATGTCTCGGGCAGTATACTTCTCTAAGAGTGCAGTCCCAGGATGCATTTTCCAGGATGTGTTGAATGGCAGGGTGACTTAAGAGCCTCAGGCTCCGGTGGGCTTAACAACCCTTCAGTGTCAAAAATGGTGATGTCTGGGGTCTCTGCAGCAGCAATATGAAGGCTGTAAGAGCCAGGTTTTCAGAACTTCCAGGTTTTCATCATCGATTCTCAGAACTGAGATCCTGAGAGGTTTGGCATTAGAAAGAACTCTGGGCAACATCATACTCCTTTGTCCTAGATGTTAAACCTAGTGATCATGCTGGGTTAATTCTATTACCTATAGTCATCCTTTCTGCAGTTTGGTGAGCTTTTTTCAGTTCTGCTATATTTTTTTTGAGGTAAAGAGGTGCAAACAGTAATTAAGGTTTGAATCCTTTGGATGGGATCTGGTGACCTAATGGTGATCTATGTTGTTGTCCATTTTCTAATTATTTGTAACACTTCATTTGCTTTATTAACTTATTTTTCTGACTTTCATGCCATCTGAAGACATTATTCTCAAAATCGGAGGGTGATTTTGAGCTCTTGAAAGCTTCAGCCACTAAAATTTTCTTACTGATATTGCTTAGTTGCAGGCCTAATGCAAAGCAAGTCTAAACTTAACTCACCTAGTCTAAGCTCTCATTCCGTGTGGTCTCCCCTTCTCCAGTTTTCCATCAGAGACTTCATCTGTTGCTTGTATGACAGAACTTTGTTTTTTCCAGCTCTTAATTACTCAGCTTTACTAATTATTCTGAAGGGGTTTTTTTACTAATTTCTTTTGTAGTCTTCAATGAGGATTTGATTAAGAACATCTAGATCTGCCTCACAACATGCATAATAGGGTGCCTGACTGTTTAATTCACAAAATCCTATTCGAATAGGGGAGCATAAAATAAATCAATTGTTAACTTAGGGTAATACTATAAGGTAAGAGAACTTCCTGTGCTAGTGTGTGTGGGAAGAAAAATTAAGCTACATGCTGAGGTCATAAAAAGCAATAAGGACTATTGTTCTTTTATTAGAATATTTTAAGGTGCTCTTAAGTAGAAGATTGAACTACAAAAACTTATTTCAGAAGAAACAAATGACTTTCTTTTCTAGCCTCCTTCCTTTACAAAGACTGTAAAATGTGCTCCTGGAATGGTATTTCTGAGTCACATTTTTGTACATTATTATTATTATTATTATTATTATTACTATTATTATTATTACTACTATTGTTATTTTGCTAGGAGACAAACAAGTATAAATGTGGAATTCACTAGTCGTTTTCTGCGCCCTGCTGAAGCAGTATTGCTACTGATCTCAAAGAGTGTGGGTGGAATAGGTGGTGCCACACTGACATTCTCTCTGAAATCTGAAGTCAAACATATTGAGCCTGCTGTAAGTTTATGTCTGTATGATTAATATTGTCACAAAAATATTGTTCATCTGTATGTTGTATCAAACAGAAGTGAACTGAGGTAAAAATAGAAATGTGAGTTATCATCGGCATGAACCTTTGACCTATGAATTTTCAGGTTTCCAATATTAGCCTATGTACATGCAGAGAAAAGCCTAGAGGAATATCTAAGATGCCTAAGGATATAAGCCACACTTAGTTTCTCAATAAATTTAAAAATTTTGCACTAATTGCTCTGAAAATAAATCTGGAGCCCTCTCAGCATATGAATGCTTTTGGAAATTCCATTGTGGAGGTGTTGATAACGCTCTTTCAGCCTAGTGATTTCAGTTGTCAGATGTAGATGGACAGCAGACTTTTGTTAGATGTTGCTATGTTTATTTGTGCTTTTTATTTTAGACAGTCTTTAGATTTAAGATATATCCCAGAAATAGTCAGAGCAGAGATAGGCATGTGTTTCCATCATTTGTTATCAAACACTGAGTAAATGTGGATAGTTCCTCTTCTGAACTTATATGGTGTTTATGTGATTCTCCTTTTTTTTTTCATGACTCTCTACCATAGCAATAGACACTGATGTTATAAAGGATGGTTGGGGCAAGAGAAGAAAATAGAGGACATGGAAAGATAAGAAGGCAAAAAGATAGCTTGATTCTTGGCCCTGTGCTATCATTTTGAAGAGCATTTAAATATGATGAAGTTTAATGCATGTTTAAAAAGAAATAGACTTTAACTGTTCTTTGCTGGCAACAAAACCTAGCATTTAAATTATGTTAATTTTGTAGTCACCAGTAGTCAAATATATGGTTCTATTCTTCTTTGTAATATTTTCCTTTTTGTTTATGTATTAGACATGATTGTAGTTTTGCAACTTTTTTATATTGATATAAATTTTTGCTCCTTTTTAGGGTACATTAAAATGCAAATCGCCATGTTATGAGCTGAAGAAAGTTGTCCTAAATGTTACTAATCCCTTCAGAAATGATGGCATATTCAGGTAGACAATGCTGTAAAGACAAATCTATAATGATCATGCTCTTTTATCAACTCTTTTCCATAATTTTCTCCTTCTCCTTAAAAATGTAAAACCTTGAGTTTAAATTATAGGGATTTACATTACCAAAATTGTTACAAGCACTATGGAGTGGAAGCTATCATAATGAATAAAGAAGATAAATAAGCCTTAATTGAAATCCATCCCAGTGTAAGCAATAAAGCTAGAGTTGTCATCAAATGGAGTTCATGAACTTTGCTTGCATTTTTGTGTTTGGCTGAGGTCCAGCAGAATTCCAAAGAGAAACAAACCATGTTAATTAATAGTTGGTTATTTTTTCCCCAATCTGCTTTATCCTGCTGTTTAAATTATTAAGTGTGGAAAAGTAAAAAACCCATGCTTTTGCCTTGGGGCTCGCATCACTATCAATTAATCTAATTTTTCATTTGTATTCATCATAAATGTAACAACTGCAGAGTTATAAATGTTGCTTTCCTTAACTCAAGAGAGTGCTGTCCCCCTGTAAAATCTGTTTATGTGATCTGACTCCACATTTTGTCTTTAGTCTATAGAGCCAAACATTAGTTCATGTCATTCATTTATTTACAAGAACCATTTTCCATAACATTTTTGGCTTGTTTTACTGATTTGTTTAATATACACATTGCATAGGCTGCAAATTAAATTTCTCTTTCATCCACAGAATAGGTTTGTATAGACACCTGTAACAGGAGTGTTTTCACTGCTCCAGCAACGTGCTCTGGCATAAGCCATGTATGTGGGAATCATATGAATTTATTTAGCTTCTGTCTTTTTTTTAAAGTCCTTGATGTGGTCAGTGAGACTGCCTGTAATCAGTTCTGTGGATAACTCTCTTGGAAAGAGTAGATTAAAGGCGATGAAGCAATTTAATTTTATATATATCACTCAAAAGCTACTTAACAGGTACTTGAAGTAATTATCAATTTGGGCAACATTTGAACTAGTAATCTAAAAGAAAAGATTCTTTGTATCATGTTTCCAGTGTTTTAAACCATCTAGTGTTCCAGCAAGGGGTGCAATACTTAGTTGCAAATAACACTAGGAAGTGCCCTTGTGATACTAAGGAAGTAGCTCTTTTACAGAAAACTGGGCTGAAAATCTTAAAACTAGGTCTATAATGTAGTACGATTTAAGAAAAGAACAAGTTAAAAATATGAGTGCATCTTTGACCTCGTGTCTAATATATAGCAAATGTCAGATAGTTTCAAAAGCTGTAAATTCTGCATCCTAAACTAGTCCTTGCCTAGCATTCGGCTGTTTGTTAGATGTTACCCATTCTATCAACTAAATAATGGTTTCTGTTTTTTACAGTTCCCAGCTTTTAATACTTATGTATAGATAGATATTTTAAAGATTAGTAAATGTTTTTACTTTATTAAGAAAAAATAGTTGAATACTTTTAAAATTATCCATTACATTTCTTTGTGAAGTACTGCAGCTGTTTCTCTTGCAAGAATAGAAAATATTTCTAGAATATAAGATACTATAGTAAGTAATGCCATTATTATTATTTTTTTTTAAATGGCAGATTAAACGCTTGGGCAAACAATCAACTAATGCTGACGTAAATGATTGTAATTCTATTGAAAAGTTTGAATTCAGATCCACAGCTAGTGCTAAGCTAGTTGACATTGGCTTCTGTATTTTTACTTTGTACTCTGTAATCTTCCATCTGTTTTTACTGTCTGTGAGTGCAGAGAAAATGCAGAAGTCTGGTTTAAAATGAATGAATTATGTGTGCTGGTGCCACGTAAGACAAATTTTACAATGATACCTAGAACTAATTCTTGACTAATGACTAGCAGTAGGTCAATGGATTATCCAATAGCTGGAATGGAAATAATGTGTGTGCAATGTAGTGTACATTAAAGGAAAGAAGATCAGAATCTTCTAGGAAAAACTAAAGTGAAGCAGTTTTTTGTGGTTTATCAGGGAAATCACAATTTCCTCTATCTTAATAGATTCATTATTAACAAAAGCAAAATAAAATTACCTCAGCTTTTTTCTTCAAATGTAAATGACTCAATTATTCAATCATTTAATTTAATACAGAAGATAGTGTAAATTACATTTCAGAAAGTTATTCCCAACTAAAATATGTATATAATTTGTCTTAATATTGAAATGGGCATTGTTCTTCTGGTTTTAATTTTTTCTTTTTTTGTTTTAATTTTTTGAAAAGAAAATTGAAAATTGGTCTGCATGTCATGACATGACTGTAGACCATCCCTATGACTGCAAATCAACCTATGGTATTGATGAGGCCATAGGTTATGATATTTCCCAATAACCCTTGAATCAGTGTCTCAGGATTTTGCATGCTTACATGAGCTTTAAAAATTACATGGCTTAAATTGTGCAAATTGTTTTAAGTTATTAAATAAAGAAGAATTAATAAATTATTTAATAAATAGATTTTTAAAAATTTGTTTAAATCTTCTTTTAGAGTTCTTTAAAGTATCCGCAGTAGAAAACAATAAGCTTCTTTACTAAGCCTTCATTTAAAAGTTAGAATAAACTGAGTTTTATATTCATTCTACAAGTTAAAAAGGTGATGATTATGTGTACTTGCCAGGGTCATTTTGCTGGAATCCACAAGTTACTTAATGCAGCCAGAGCAAGTATATCAAGCCAGGCAAGTAAGGAAAGAGCAAACGTTCAGGTGAGTTTTACATGGCAATTGCTAATTATAATATATTGAGTTATACAAATCTATTAGTATTACATCTATGTGCATACCCATTGTGAAGATTTATAGGTTTGGACACGGAAATATAATAGAATTATCTAACATTTTTGAAACACTTTAAATATAAACAGTGGAGAAAAGATTAATATGGTGTAAAAGATAAAAATGGGTATAATATCCATTTGGAAAAAGTGTTAGAGAAACTAGGATTGAAAGGTGAACTACTGATGCTGGGATAGGGACAACCGTGGTGACTTAAGTGACTGAAATGCTGAAAAGTCGTTCCAGTTCATTACAACAGGATTAGTTCTGGTTCTTGGAATGAAGAAGGTAGAGTTATTTGAAGGTGCAAGAGTAAGGCCAAGTTTTTATTTATAAATAGTCACTGTATAGAATTCTAATTGTGCTGAAGTGTAAAATATTACAGGTTCAGTAGGCTCCTGGAGATGCAAAAACAGAATAAGAGGTTATTAGTGGAGTTATATTGATACAAGTTAATATAATTTTGTGTCTAGACATTATTGCTTAGCTGACCACGAACAGATTTTCTAACACAGGAAATCAGGAAGGAGAAGGAGAGTTCAAAGTAAGTGTGATAAAGGTAATAAAATGGCAAAGCATAAAAACTGAAGAGTAACTGGAATGGGAGTGAAGGGGAGATATAATCAAATATCTATGCTTAAGACTGAGAGTCTGAAAGAAGGTATTCACTGTCTTTGATTGTTAGTCAGTGAGATAAACAGAATCACAGAATCACAGGGGTTGGAAGGGACCTCTGGAGATCATCTAGTCCAACCCCCCTGCCAGAGCACATTCACCTACAGCAGGTTGCACAGGATGGCGTCCAGGTGGGTTTTGAATGTCTCCAGAGAAGGAGACTCCACTACCTCTCTGGGCAGCCTGTTCCAGTGCTCTGCCACCCTCAAAGGAAAGAAGTTCCTCCTCATGTTTAGATGGAACTTCCTAGGTTCAAGTTTGTGCCCGTTACCTCTTGTCCTATCACTGGGCACCACTGCAAAATCACTGGTCCCATCCTCCCGGCACCCTCCCATCCTCCCGGCACCCTCCCTTTAAATATTTATAAACATTGATGAGATGCCTCCTCAGTCTTCTTGTCTCCAGACTAAAAAGACCCAAGTCCCTCAGCCTTTCCTCAGAACAAACATGTTCCAGTCCCCTAATCATCTTTGTAGCCCTTTGCTGTACCCTCTCCAGCAGTTCCCTGTCCTTCTTCAACCGGGGAGCCCAGAACTGGACACAGTACTCCAGGTGCGGCCTCACCAGGGCAGAGTAGAGGGGGAGGATAACCTCCCGTGACCTGCTTGCCACACTCTTCTTGATGCACCCCAGGATGCCATTGGCCTTCTTGGCCACAAGGGCACATTGCTGCCTCATGGTCATCCTGTTGTCCACCAGGACTCCCAGGTCCCTTTCCACAGAGCAGCAGTTTTCCAGCAGGTCAGCCCCTAACCTGGACTGGTGCATGGGGTTATTCCTCCACAGGTGCAGGACCTTACACTTGCCTTTGTTGAACTTTGTTAGGTTTCTCTCTGCCCAACTCTCCAGCCTGTCCAGGTCTCACTGAATGGCAGCACAGCCTTCCGGTGTGTCAGCCACCCCTTCTAGTTTTGTGTCCTCAGCAAACTTGCTGCTGGTACCCTCTACCCCTTCATCCAGGTCATTGATGAATATGTTGAACAGGACTGGACCCAGTACTGACCCCTGGGCAACACCACTTGTCACTGACCTCCAACTAGACTCTGTGCCACTAATCACAACCCTCTGGGCTCTATCTGCCAGCCAGTTTTCAATCCACCCCACTGTCCATTCATCCAACCCACCCTTCCTAAGCTTGCCTATGAGGATGCTGTGGGAGACAGTGTCAAAAGCCTTGCTGAAGTCAAGGTAGACAACAGCCACTGCCCTCCCCTCATCTATCCATCCAGCCATGCCATCACAGAAGGCTGTCAGATTAGTCAAACATAACTTCCCCTTGGTGAATCCAAGTTGGCTACTTCTGATAACCTTCTTTTCCTGCAGATGCTTAGAGATGACGCCCAGAATGAGCTGTTCCATCCCCTTTCCAGGGATGGAGGTGAGGCTGGCTGGCCTGTAGTTTCCTGGGTCTTCCTTCTTGCCCTTTTTCAAGCCTGGAGTGACATTGGCTTTCCTCCAGTCCTCAGGCACCTTGCCTGTTCTCCAGGACCTTTCCAAGATGATGGAGAGTGGCCCAGCAGTGACTTCTGCCAGCTCCCTCAGCACTCGCGGGTGCATCCCATCAGGACCCATGGACTTGTGGATATCCAGTTTACTCTACTCATCTCTAACTTGATCCTCCTCAACCAAGGGAAAGTCCTCCTTCCTCCTGACTTTCTCTGTTACCTGTAAAGTCTGGGACTCCTGAGGGCTGGCCTGAGCAGTAAAGACTGAAGCAAAGGTGGCATTCAGTAATTCCACCTTCTCTGCATCCTTTTGTCACCATGGCCCCCGTCTCATGCAATAGTGGGCCCACATTTTCTCTAGTTTTCCTTTTGCCTCCGATGTACTTGAAGAAACCCTTCCTGTTGACCTTGACATCCCTTGCCAGGTTTAATTCTAAGGAGGCCTTGGCTTTCCTTGTTTTGTCCCTGCATACTCTGGCAGCATTCTTGTAATCTTCCCAAGTGGTCAGTCCCTTTTCCCACTTACTGTAAACTTCCTGCTTCCACTTGAGCTTTTTCAGAAGCTCCCTGCTCAACCATGCAGGTCTCCTGCTACCCTTGCCTGATTTCTTGCTCTTCGGGATGCACCAATCCTGAGCTTGGAGGAAGTGATGCTTGAGTATCAACCAGCTCTCCTGAGCCCCCCTACCCTCTTAGAGCCCTAACCCATGGGATTTCTCCAAGTAATATACCAATAAATACCAATAAGCTTAGAAGCACAGGCAGAAATCTTTGCAGGCATTGAAGAGGTGGGATGTAAATCAGAATCACTGACATTTAAGGTTAAAGGGGAAAGAGAGAATCAAAAAGGTTTGAGAACTAAGATTTGTGGCACTCTCTAGAAGTGGCCCAGCACAGAGAAAAAACTATCGCAAATGTCTGGATAACTTGCCAGATATTAAGAATTGCATTGTTTTAATAATTGACAGTTTAGTAACTCTATTTTTCAGTCAGACTGAAAGTGTTAATTCTAAGTCTTTTTTTATGATGGATTTTGCATTTATATATTATATATTGGACAATTTATTTATAGAGAGCCATTTCTCTAGTCTTCTGTCACTTCAACCACGTTTTATAATTATTTATTCACAGATCATCAGTTTGAACAGTATAGTAGCTAAAAAAACCCCAATAGCAGTAATAAGTCAGTTTGCAGGCAAGATAACCAAAGTGTGACCAATCAGGTTTCTTCTCTTAGAAGCAGGATCTAGCTTTGAAAATATACCATCAGCAGCCCTCTCACGATACATATGAAAAATACTCCAGCTCCTTCAAGAGAGAATACTATACTCACCAGAACACTATTACATAGACGTTTTAGGTGGATGCATTCAATGCCATTCTGTCCCTCAGTTGTGTTCTCTGGGCTGCACTGATTGTCAGTGCCCTGTGTGCTTTGTGCACTCACAGCTAAGTTACACTTGTCAGGTGTGCTACAGTAGATGAACCTCCAGTGATTAATGATTGTTAGTTTTGGAATGTGCACCCAACATCTGCACAATGATTTTCATACAAAACCTGCAGATACGTTTAGGAAGGCCAGTATCCAAGGGGAAATAGCCATGTTTATCTCATGTAATACATGCTAGAAAAAAGTCTGTCATAACTACCAGTTACCCTGATAACATCTCCAGACCCTCAGCCTACTAAACAAACGTGTGACTGCTTTTATTGGTCGTTATTTCTGTTCGTATTTTTTGCCAAAAAGACATTTGGTCTTTCCTGAATGTAATTCAAAATGTGATATAATAAAGAATCAGTGTTCATATCTCCTATGCTATCAGTTCTGATGGGGGAGATAGATAACATTCAGAACTCAAATGCCATTAGCATATGCCAGAGCAAAGGGCTACATCTTCAATTTAAGCAAGAGAAGAAATAAACTGGAAAATTGTATAACTCTTATTAAAAATTCTCTTAGGACAAAACAGTGATTTTCTAAAACTACTGTCCAAAGCGTCTTAAAAGGAAGAATAGTAGAGCCATTCTGATAACTCTATCAACGTCTACAGATTTTGCTAGTATATTGTGCTTAGAGGTATCAGAAGCTGTTGAAACAGAAAAGGATTTTGCATCATCCTGCATATTTCAGCTTATTTTATTCCTAGGAAATAAATCAGTTTAAAAAGTGTAATATTAGTCATACATCTAGGCCTTAGTCTTACTGAAACTGGTTTGAGGGCATCTTAAGTCTTCAGAAATCTGCAGTATTGATTTCCTATAATTTTAGATGTTTCTGTTATCTGTGCCACTTAGGTGTTCTTTTTAAGAAGATTTTTTTCTTGACTGGAACATAACAAACTCCTGAAATTGTGTTAAAAAATTAGTATGTGTGCAATTCATAACTGATCAGTAAGAAGATTGTACCTGCAATAATTTTTATTCTTTTGATAAACCCAGAAAATGCCTTCTACAAAATGGGGGCCCATTCCTCTAAGTGTTCCGTAAGCATAAAACTACCATAAAATCAGTGTTTAAGTTATTGTGTCGACATGATTGATGTCATTTGCGTGCTTCAATCCTAACAACTTAATCATCCATACAGGTCCAAGTGGGTCTCCTCAGTCTCATAGTTCCTTCTGTGCCTCATACTATGCCCTCAGATGCATCTGACACACCACTTTAAACCTCACTGTAAAAGGCTTTACCTGGCAGGTAGCCGTCTTATTGACCACCTTTCCCCTCTGGCAGTATCACAGGCATCCAAAATGGTGTCATTGATACCAAAGAGGAGACTGACCCTTTAGTCATCGTGGCATGGGCTCGTTATACTGTGACTGGAAAGATATCCCAACCTAAAGCTAGAGCCCAGACAAACTATATCCTTACTGGGATACAGTGCTGTCTAAGCTAAAAAAATTGAACAGTAGCCCATGTCTGACGCAGGATGTCATTCAGTGGTTGCAAGCAAGACCTCTTGTCCATGGGGAGCTGAATGATGTTTGGCGAGAAGGATAGTGTTTTTTCTTTCATCCAGTTGGCATAGTTTTTCTTTTAAGTATACTGTGATACATGTGCCTGAATTTTTTCAAGTTATGCACTTTCCTATGCTCTTCCAAGCCCTTGATACTTCAGTTATCCTTGGCCTACATCTGTGTGCCAGCATGGTCTACTCCCTGTGGGAGAAGGAGAACCAGGTGGAGAGATGCACGCTACATAGCCCAGGAATTCTAATGTAAAACTACCCATAAGTAGTTTTCAGTCATGTTGGTATTTTGACTGACATCTGTTAAAAAAAAGATATTGAATGACAGTAAAAGTTCAAGGTTACTTTTAATAGCTAACTTTTCCTTCATAGATTTCCCTCTGTAAAACTAGGAAGTGGTAAAGGTGTACTAATGATTCACTGTGTCCTATTCTAAGACCATGACTAAGCAGTTTAGAGTATGCATTACAGTGTCTGTGAGTCATAAGGATGGCTCACGATTGCACAGACTGATTGCAAAAAAAGCTGTGAATGTGCATAAATATTTTTACATAAAGAAAAACTCATTCTAAACCAAAAAAGGAACCATAAATTAATGAATTTCAAGTCAAGCTTTGCAGAATATTGTGTGTAGCTTCTTAATGTTTATTTACTTTTTTTTAAACCAGAGACAATACCAGGAATTCCAAATATTCTTAATTTTCTGAATTTTGTTCTTATACTTTTTTTCCTACACAGTTTCATGTGTCAAGGAAAGAGTTACATTAAACACAATACCTGTATTTACTTACTCGTAGGACAAATGAAAAATGAAGATGTAAAAGACTGCATTGTGTCTCTGTGTAATATAGGTTAGGAGACACAGCATTAATACCTGTTGTTTTAGAAAATATGGTTTAGAAATATACTATCAGGAGTCATCACAATTCTGATTAATATTTGATATATTAGAAATTGATCTATATTACTGTAATCCTTACTACCTCTTTTGGACAGCTCCTGTTTTACTTTCTGTCCTAGTCTTTGTTCTGAGATCACAAACTATCCCACGGAGTGTAGAAACTGGCAAATATCTTAGATGCGAGTTTTGTGTTCAAATGTTTCAGTATTTTCGGTGCATTAGTAAGCAGTTCCTTATATCTTTTCTCTCTGTAATAAAACGTTTGCTTGCTTCTGTTTTCTAAATTTCATCAGTGAAGTTGCTGCTATGTGGACTTAGGATTTCCCCACGGGAAACTTTTTAGTTTTCTTTATAGTTTTCTTTTTGCCTCAGTAATATATAAAATCTGGAACTGGAAGGGACTAAAAAGATCATCTAGTAAATTCTGCTCCAAATACAGAAAGCAAAGTAGTTTTCCTTTTCCAATAATTTGTTGGCTGGAAAACAGAGTTACTGGCTTTTTTGAACCCTGGACTGAAGAGTAAAGGCACACTATTGCACATGTATAGCTATGACAACATGATGATGTATGTGGCTTGTCTGTTGACTGCATAGATGATTTTGCTTTTGATCTTGATTTTTGGCATACCTGATAACATGGCAAACCCAGTCTCTGCGGTGCTATGTAAAAAGAGGTAATTGACGACTCAGAGGCGATAGCTACTAAACTGTCTCTCGCTGGTGCCATGGGTGTATAAGTAATTTGTAGTACAAGTTTGAAATGGTTAGACTAACCATGCCAAGAATGAATTGGAAGTATTCACACCTGCATTTTTCTCTGTCTTAGTCAGGTCTTTGTATCAAGCAGTTGAGAGGTGCCCTCCTAAACCAACCCTCACCTGTAACTTACTCTTGCAGAACTTTTTGTTCATTTGATGCACAGTAAAATAGCCTTGCTTTGGAAGGAACAACTTACATTTGCAAAAAACCCAAAACAAATGAGAGGTAGTTTGTGAAGTTGCTTGGTCACCATTCCCCCTGTTAAACTGAGTCATATCTGATACCTGAGTTATCAGACTTAGAGACCTGATCCACAGTATGATAAAATGTGCTTAGTCCCACAAGTAGACCGCTGATCCTTTGCCATTGTGTCTACACAACACATGCATAAGCTTGATGCTGGAGCTTGTCTTGGGTTCTTCAGCAGTGGTATTTTTCATGCAGTAGACTTCGGTGTTAATATGGAGAAGAATGATTGCTGCATAAGATGTGATAGGACACTACTGTGGGCTTAATACCATAGAATCATAGAATTTTGGGGGTTGGAAGAAACTTTAAAGATCATCTAGTTTCAACTCCCCTGCTGTGGGCAGGAATATCTTCCACTGGATGACGTTGCTTAAAGCCCTCTCCACCCTGATCTTGAACACTTCAAATGATGGTGCATCCACAACTTCTCTGGATAACCTGTTACAGTGTATCACCACCCTTACTGTAAAAAATTTCTTCCTTATATCTAATCTAAATCTACTCTCTTTTAGTTTACAACTGTTACCCCTTGTCCTATTGCTACAGGCCCTGGTAAAAAGTCTCTCTAAATCTTTCCTATAAACCCCTTTTAAGTACTGAAAGGCCAGAACAAGGTCTTCCTGGAGCCTTCTCTTCTCCAGGCTGAACAACCCCGACTCAACCTTTTTTCATAGGAGAGGTGTTCCAGATCTCTGACCATTTTTGTGGCCCTCCTCTGGACCTACTCCAACAGGTCCATGTCTTTCTTGTGCTGGGGACCCCAGAGCTGGATGCAATGCACGAGATGGGGTCTCATGAGAGCAGAGTAGAAGGACAGAATCACCTCCCTCGACCTGCTGGCCATGCTTCTTTTGATGCAGTCCAGGATATGGTTGGCTTTCTGGGCTGTGAGTGCATATTGCCAGCTCATATCTAATTTTTTGTCCACCCCAAGTCCTTCTCCTCAGGGCTGTGCTCAATCCCGTCATCCCCCAGCTTCTATTGATGCTGCAGACTGCCCTGACTCAGGTGCAGCAAACTGTGTAGACTTATTTTATGGCAGTGTTAAGCTATTCTGCCTAGTCCATTTCCTTATTTCTCTATGTATTGAATGGGGATGTATTAAGTCGGACTGAGAGTATAACCATGGTTCTTATACCTTCCTGATCTTAACTATATTCCTTTTGTTTTTGTTATTACATGAGATGATATTTCTCTGTTACAGAAGAATGAGGCATAATGTACATGTCTTCCAGAACACAGTTTTACTTCCCTTTCCCTTCATGTGTCTGCACGTGTTTTTTTCATTGGGGTGAGAGTAAATTTACAGAGAGGGACATTCAATACCATGTCAGATCAATGCAATGAGTTTCTCTGTCATTCGACTATGAAACTAGAACTTACAAATGTGTAGTTCACCCCAGTGGAGAAATATGTTGTATTCTGTATGTTCTCAATGTGTAATGTATTTCCATGTAATACACCTATTATGTTATCATTTTTTGCATGCAGCTTTTGAGCAATTTGTTACTTTTACAGTGATCCTTCTGCTGTAGTCTCTGTTTTTGCAATCATGACTTGGCATTCTGATTCAAAGATAAAGCATTGAAAGATATGACATTTTATATAAAATTTGTATTTTTGTATTTTTATGTGACATACTTATTTGTAAGTACAGAATAAATAGTATGTTGTACTCACATACCTCAGAGATCATTTTCCTTTCTGAAAAATGGCCTTTAAGTATAGGTATTAAAATGAATCTCCAGGGTAACATATTCTTAGAATTTTACAGGTCCATTTATTTAAGGTTGTGATTTTTTTCTTAGCTTAGCAAGATTAACTATTTATTTTAAGTGAGACCCAAAAGCTATCAAATGCTGTATGTAATAATTGTTTGCTATAAGTTGGTTCATCAAATTTTACTGCTAGGGGAGAATGACTTTTATGCGTGGATAATATTTAACCTGAGTCTAGAGCTGAAATTCTACTTGCAGTATTTTTTTGAGATACATTACATTGTAGTTTTCAGCAACTATGAGCTCTGTGCTTGTTGTAAATTAAACGAAACTCTCGTTCCATAAATGTAACTGCACAGTCTTAACTCCTGTCAACTCTGGTAGAAATTATTTGTGAAGAAGGATGGAGAAAACTATAAAGTAATATCAAGGAAATATGATGGAAAGAAGCACAATTTGCTTTGGGGAGATGAGAAGAAGCAAAGATTTTGTTGTAAGCTGTTTTCAAGTGTATCTGTTCTTTTGAAATACACTTGAAAAGCAGTATTGTCATGAACAGAGTTAAGGTGTTTAGGTTAAGGTTCATCCTCTTCTCTCCTTTCTCAGACCAATCCTTGATTGCGTTAGGTTCCTTGTGAATAACTAACTGCACTGTTAGTGAATACAGATTATTCCTGTAGCCTTGGTGTAAAAGAGGTACAGAGGGACAAGGTTTGCTGTTCGCAGACTTTCTCATCCCCTCTTTTCAGGGCTATGTCTTTGTGGAAATGAACATTGCAAGTGAACTAAATCAGCTGAAACAAGAAGAGAATTATTTTTAGTAGAAATTGCTTGAAGAGCTTCTTCTCTTACAATATTTGATGTTTCCTAGCAAGATCATAAGCTACATATTAACATGGGGATTTTACATCTCTAATTCCTCACTGTGTTATATAAATTCCCAATACTTACTTAAAGAGCCAAGAGTAAAATCAGCCTATGTACAAAAAATCATGGACAATTATGTCCCAGTTTATATTTATTCTGTGAGTAGAAATGTTGTAAACCTTCTGTACAAAAGTAAATTTCAAGTGTTTTTTTTCTTGTGTAATAATTCTTGTAAAGAACCAAAAAAAGAAAAAGGAAAAAAATCTAAGGAATATTTTAGAGGAAACCTATTTTCGGTAATTAATTTCCACTCCAACATTAAAAAGACAAAGATTTTGCGAATAGCAAATGTAAGATGCCAAGTTCAGTCTGGAAATCAGCACTGTAAGTAAGAGAAATGATTTACACCAGGTAGAGATAGTGGCAACATCAGCCCTGTATTTTCAGCCATGAAGTATGCAAATGTTGCACTGTCTATGTTGCACTTTTTCTTAACTAATTGTGCTTTGTTTCCTCTAAGAAAAAATCATGCCTCAGAAGTTTTAAATAATTTGTGTACTATTGATTTCTTGCAGTTTGTGAATCCCTGGTACACAGAATTGTGGGATTCCCATGGGGTTTTTTTCTGATGGTTTAAATCTCGATCTTGCACTTACTGGATTGAATTTGGATTACTCTTAACATTTGTTAGGGTTAGTGTAAAATCCATGTTTTACTTAGCTTTACTGATTTAATTTGTTAAAAAAAGGGATATTTTACCTTAAATAACAAAATAAGTGGATTTCCTATTAAAATTCTTAAACATAGTGCTCTCTTGGGGCTTGGTTAGGTTAGATAACATTCTATAAAGTCACCCTGGTTTTATAATAAGATGGAACAGATCATCCTGAGTGCCATTACATGGCACGTGCAGAACAACTAGGTGATCAGGCCCAGTCCCAGTCAGCATGGGTTCATGAAAGGCAGGTCCTGCTTGACAAACCTGATCTCCTTCTATGACAAAGTGACCCACTTAGTGGATGAGGGAAAGGCTGTGGATGTTGTTTACCTAGACTTCAGTAAAGCCTTTGACACAGTTTCCCACAGCTTTCTCCTGGAGAAACTGGCTGCTCATGGGTTGGATGGGTGTACGCTTCGCTAGGTAAAAAACTGGCGGGAAGGCCAGGCCCAAAGAGTGGTGGTGAATGGAGTTAAATTCAGTTGGTGGCCGGTCACAAGTGGTGTTCCCCAGGGCTCAGTATTGGGGCCAGTTCTGTTTAATATCTTTATCAACAACCTGGACAAGGGGATCGAGTACACTCTCACTAAGTTTGCAGATGAGACCAACTTGGGCAGGAGTGCTTGAGGGTAGGAAGGCTCTACAGAGGGATCTGGACATGCTGGATTGATGGGCCAAGGCCAATGGTATGAGGTTCAACAAGGCCAAGTGGCGGGTCCTGCACTTGGGTCACAACAACCCCCTGCAGCGCTACAGGCTTGGGGAAGAGTGGCTGGAAAGCTGCCCAGCAGGAAGGGACCTGGGGGTGTTAGTCAACAGCTGGCTGAATGTGAGCCAGCAGTGTGCCCAGGTGGCCAGGAAGGCCAACAGCATCCTGGCTTGTATCAGGAATAGTGTGTCCAGCAGGACTAGGGAGGTGATTGCCCCCCTATACTTGTCACTGGTGAGGCCGCACCTTGAATACTGTGTTCAGTTTTGGGCCCCTCACTACAAGAGAGACATTTTGATTCTGGAGCATGTCCAGAGAAGGGCAACGAAGCTGGTGAGGGGTCTAGAGCACAAGTGTTATGAGGAGTGGCTGAGGGAACTGGGGTGGTTTACTCTGGAGATAAGAAGGCTGAGGGGAGACTTTATCTCTCTCTACAACTACCTGAAAGAACGTTGCAGTGAGGTTGGGGTTTGTCTCTTCTCCCAAGTAACAAGCAATAGGACAAAAGGGATGATAGGACAATAGGGAAAAGAGAAATAATTAATTACAATCACAATATGTTACATTTAAAACAATACTCCCCACAGGTAAAATTTTCAAATTTAGATTGTGACATACTAATGTCTCTGAGGCCAGAAATCTGCAGTTGCACTGAACAGTAAATAGCAACAACAGAAAAAAACCCAGTAACATTTTAATTCGAAAAACTGAAATGAGATAGCATTTCAACAGTGTTGCATTTCAGGAAATGAAAGCAATTAAGGCCTGAACCTTCTTTGGGATTGGTATTGTTGCCCCCACATAAATCTAGACTTCTGTTGAAATCAGTGGAGCGCCAGACAGGAATTGGATTTCCTGTATTTCTCCAGACCTAAGCAAGGAAACAAAAAAAGGGATTTGTTAGCTTTATTTGACGTTTGTTGAACTGGTGTTGGGGAGTTTTTATTGTACCCCTTGAGTAAAATTAAGCACACATTTGTGCTTAAATATAAAGATTTAATGAACAAATGCATTGGGCAGAGACCTACAGCCGTAAGCAGTTCTATAAGGAGTCTGCAAAGATGCAACATGAGTCGATTCCTCGTATATGCTTTTTTGCACCAGCAGCCATCCTTGTGGGCATCAGCATCAGGCACCTTAACCTGGTCTTTGGTTCATCCCCCAGCACCAACTCTGTCTACTAAAACTGGCTGCTGAGCACTTACATTCCACGATCCATTGCTACAAGACGATGCTGTGTCATTTCTTATCTCTTCAGCAAGAGAAACTTTGCTCCCTTAGAGGGACTTGTTCTGTCTTTGTCATTCCTGCTTCCAGCTAGTTGGGCCTTCTTACCCTCCATGCAAGATTGTTTCTTGGTCCCAAATTACCATTACCATTAGAATTTCCCCTTCACTGGACAGAGTTCCTTTCCAGCTGGTATTAGAAACAGAGCTAAAATTTAGAGTAGAGTTTAAACCATGAATTCTGACTATGTCATGACTAGTAGTATATCCAAGGTTTCCAGTAAGCAGTGGAGACATAAACAGACTTCCTAAATCCATAGGCTAGAATCTTCATTTACTAGGCAATTCCTTTTTTTTACATATATGAGCTGCTGATATGTTTTCTAATTAAGCTAATAAACGTAAAATGTTTGCCTTAAAGTGTACATTAAAAAAAAAATAAAATCCAGTATTCTGTAACATACAAGTACATAACAGGAATTACAGTTAATATTAAAAAAAAATATCTATGTTTAGATGTCTTATTTTTATTGTTTCTAAACGTTAATGCCATGTTAAAGGTATTTTGATCCCTAGGTCGGCAGATAGAAGTTAATTGATTCAGTTAGCTTTCAGGATGGTAGCTGGATAAGGTAATTGAGTTATCATTAATAAAGCAGAATGCTTGCCTCTTCTTTAAAAAGAGGAGACTGTTGAGCTAGAAAGAAGGTAGAGAGAGCTAGAGATAAAAATTGGGGCTCAAAGAAAAAGTTTAGGTAAGATGAGGTCTAGTATCTGAAGTGTGTTCTGATAAAGGGCAAAGCAAAACTGTTACTTCTGCAAGTCAGTTTCTGTAAGAATCATGGAATCATGGAATTTTCAGAGTTGGAAGGGACCTCCAGAGATCATCTAGTCCAACTCCCCTGCTGATGCAAGAATGCCTAGAGCACATTACTCAGGACTGCATCCAGGCGGGTCTTGACAATCTTCAGAGAAGGGGACTCCACAACCTCCCTGGGCAGCCTGTTCCAGTGCTCTGTCACCCTCACTGTAAAGAATTTTTTTTTTTTGTGTTTGAATGGAACTTCCTGTGTTCCAACTTGTTCCCGTTGCCCCTCGTCCTGTCACTGGGAACCACTGAAAAGAGTCTGGCTCCATCGTCCTTCAACCCACCCTTTAGATACTTCTAAGCAAGAATAAGGTCTCCCCTCAGCCTTCTCTTCTGCAGGCTAAAGAGTCCCAGCTCTCTCAGCCTTTCCTCATAAGGGAGGTGCTCCAGTCCCCCAGTCATCTTTGTTGCCCTACGCTGGACTCTCTCCAGTAGTTCCCTGTCCCGCTTGAGCTGGGGAGCCCAGAACTGGACACAGTATTCCAGTTGTGGCCTCACCAGTGCCGAGTAGAGGGGGAGAATGACCTCCCTCGACCTGCTGGCCACACTCTTCCCTATGCAGCCCAGGATTCCACTGGCCTTCCTGGCGACAAGGGCACATTGCTGGCTCCTGGATAATTTACTATCTACCGGGACCCCCAGATCCTTCTCCTCAGAACTGCAGCAGTCTAAACACGTGTCCACAAGGTCTATGAATGTAAGTCCTAGAGTAAGGACAATGCATCTGAGCTGAATTTGGTTTGCAAATATTTAGATGTATTTCTGCGTAGTAGTTTTTAGGGGAAAAATTGGAAAGACTGAAAGGAAGGCAAGTGAGAGCATCAGAGGAATGCAAGGCCTTGCTACTTCATTATGGACCAGGGAACAATTCTTCTTTGCCTACCTCCATAGAATATTGAAATGATAAAGAGAAGAATTAGGACTGAATTCCCCGAAAAGTGTTATTGGGCAGGAGTACTTTTGACTGGCAAAATATAATTGTATTTTTTTTAACATGGAATTTTTCTTATATGACTACTGCAGGGATATTAGATGGGTTAGTTGAAGGGAGCATGTTCTGGCACTGCTGTTAGTATGACTACTAACTGAAGTGGAAGAAGTGGTATTTAACATATTGGTAGATAGATGGTTCCAAAATGTGTTTGTGCGGGTTCTTGAAAAAATTTACTTTTCCAGTATTTACTCATAAAAAGGAAAAAGAGGCTATTTATTACTAAGAGAAATGTTCAGCTTTAGTGTATTGCTTTCATTATCTTTTTTCCTTTTAGTTCTGAAAATAACATATTAAATTGTAAAAATGGTGCACTGCCTGAAGATCCAAATGAAGACAACTTAAATTGCTGTAAGTACCTCCATACAATATCTCTTGTGTCATTACAGTAGAAATTAGAGTACCTACATGAGAAAGATTTTGACATCTAAAGGAACTATTATTTATGGTTATGCTCACTAACTCTTATTTATAGGATAGTTTGTCTTCTGATGTATTTAATTTAATGAAATGATCTCTAAGGTTGCACTGTAGTCCTGATGACTTTACCATTAAAAAAAAAAAAAATTAATCTTTTTTTTTTCCTTTAAGGGCCCATGGGTTGGCTTCATGGAGTTCTGATATAGATCCTTTACAGTTTGCCTAGTTTATTTTTGAAAATATTCATCAACAGGGATTGTGCATTTCTTGCTCTTATTTCCTATGAAATGGCAGTCAACAGTTCTGTCAAAACATATGAATCTAGAACTACAGCCTTTTCTGAGACTGTTGAACGTCCACTTAAGCAAAATTTGTATGATGACCTTATGAAATTAATTTTGTCCTCTTGGAAAATATTGTTGCGTTTCCATGAAGTCATACAGAAAGCAGATTTGTAATCTGAATAATCTAGCCCTTCTAGATATATTTATTATTTCATATTGTATTCTGAGATGTGATTAACAACCAACTAATACATAGTTCATAAAAATAAAAAGTATGTACCTTAAGTAACAGAGTGAGGTACAACTCTTATACCAATCTCTGAGTAGTTTACAAAGGTTTTTATGGCTTCAATCAGATTAGAGCTACAGAGACATTTTTCATGATGTTTCAGGTCTTTGTAAACAAAATTATGTTTTCATTTCTTGTAGAAGTGCACTTCTGCTTTGGGAATAATTCTGCATCGTTCTCTCTATAACATGGTGAACAAACTCTAAATAAGAGTGTTCCACACTTTTTACACCCTGACCTGAGAGAATGTGTACTGTTAAGGGTCAAGAGTCCTGAGTGAAGAGTAATATGAATTAGGATTATTTTTTTTTTTCTCTTGGAGCAGCCATAATAAAAAGGAAGAAAACTGTCAAAAAAACCCCCTAAATGTTTTAATAAATGTTACTTTGTTGGCAATTGTTTTCATTTCACAGAATCCGGAGAGAAAGTGAGGAGGGAGGGCTCTCACAACAGTAATTTAGTCTGCTCCACAGTTTGACATACTTTGAATGGGGAACACTTGAACAGGAGACAAGTTTGGGAGTTCGTGCCTTATTTAGTCAAAAATTAGTTCTTGTTAGGGCTGCCTTACCCTATTTGATGGAAGGGTATAATGGGACTTGGGTCCTGTTGGTGGTTTTGGGGTTGTTTTTTGGTCATTGTTTATGTAAGCTTTGGAAACATCAAATCCATATCAAACTTAACTGTTGGTTGAAGCATGAATACTGGGAAATTCCTATATTGATTGGAAAAGAATGTGGACTATGGAGAGAAAAGATAGGTGGTGGTTATGCCTTTCTTCAGCTCGGTTCTTGGTGGTTTTGGGGGGTGAATCGCTGTTATTAAATTGGCCAGAGTTTGGCATAGGTTTCTTATGTGATATTCACTCATTTCTGTTGCCTGCGTTTTCCCTTCTAGAAGGTTAGCCAGCCAAGGTTGAATGAAAGTCCAGTTCTAAAGTATTCTGCATTATCAAAATAAACTCAGCAGATGAAAAACACTCAGTGAGAAAGTAGTCAGACCCTGCTAGATTCAACCCTAAGATTCTTAGTGTCTTACGAAGAAAGCACTTTGTCAGCATAATGCTTTTGTGAAAGCATTGCAAAGCAAGCAAGCTTGACAGTATTCATTTTTTGTCCATTCTGGAGGATTTCGGACTATAACATAACATAGTTACTGCCATTGAGAGCAAGCTTGTTTAAATAGTAGTAAACTGTACTCTTCTTTCTGGCAGGAGGATTCATTTGCTTACAGGCCGTACATCCTTAAAGAGTTTTTTTACAGTGTCAACTGTCTGTTTTTCCTGGTTTTATTTCAGTGCACAGAATAAGAACACGAGTAGTAAGCAAAACATATTTAAATAATACAACATGCAATATTGCAGCGCATTTTTGCAAGTGTAACTAAATACTGATAACTGATTGCAAGTGTGTCTTAAACACTGATTACTACAGGAAGCTGTATACAATATCCTTATATTTAAACTCAGGCAGCTACATTATTTTACAACTTGTGCTGTTGTATCTAAACAACCATTTAAACTTATTTTAACAGCTGACCAATCCAGTCTCCTGCATGAGTTCTTCAGTCCAGTGGAAAAACTGTTCTTGGAAGGGAGAGGTTCTGCAGACTTAGATATCCACTTTCTTCCCTTTAATCTGGAAAAACGTTACTGCACAGTCATTCTGGTTAATGAACTGGTAAGAATAGAAAGTACATTCTGTGAGTGGTTTTCATGTGATGGACTAGTCAGTTAAGAATCAGGATATGTTTGCCAGTTATGTGTGAATAGGATAAATGAATATACAAATTGGTTATCTACGTATTTTAAGGTAATGTTTTTGTATGCATATGCAATTATAAGGATGTGATCTATGTGCTAACTTTTGGAAACGAAAATCTTTTCTCCTTCATTTTTTTTGTTAAAATACAATATTCCTATAATTCTTGGAGGAAAATGTAGCTAAGAAGTTGGTCAGAGATTTGCATAAGATTACAGGATTTAGCTAAGAAATTTAACCCAAAATTTACTACCCTTTTATCTCCACAAAATTAGAATTGTATGAAAAGCTGCAAGTTACTTTTCACTGTAAAATCATTAGAAATAAATGTAATACTGCAAGGAATGTTACTTTGGTGGCTTTTTTAGGCAACTCATCTTCAAAAGAAATATGGAATTTAAATAATTTGTCTTGATGTGGGAGCAAGAATAATGCTTTTGGATGAGACATAGGCAGGCAAAGGATAAAGTCTTCACTGTACTGTACTTCTCTGTGTATTTATCACTGTATCTAGGGTATGCTGTCAAAGTAGAATAATAATTATTTGCCTTGCTCTGTCTCTTTTATAATTTTTCTGCCAATCCAAATTCCATCCAGTCCTTGTCACCAATGCAGGTAAAACTTTTGAACAGGTTGTACATGAATACTGACTTCATTACCTTTCAGTTTTTCTTGATTCATGTAGCCTGGGTTTTGCCATATATACTTAACTGAAATTGATTTAATCAAATTACCGAGACTTGGTTTTGACCAGCTTTCAGAGCTTAAAGTTTGCACTCCAGCTTCTTTGATGTCCCTGTAATCCTTTATCTCAGTGATCACAATCTTATTTCTGTGTCTTTAGTCCATCTTTTCACCCCTTTAACCTCTCTGCTGTGTTTTGTCTCTAGCTGTCAATGTTTTTCAACACCCTCTTGTTTTTCTAATCTTCTTTCATGTGTGGTTGAGCTCAGGGCTGGCATTGTGCTTCTTACTTTCATAATACTGTCTCTGTGTTTCAGCTTTCCCTCTGTGCAATTACATCCATCTGCCATTCTCTCTGCATGTTCTCAGCTTCCATATTTTTCATTTCTATAGAACAAGAGACTCCTGCTAGTGTTTAGCATTTGTATGTTTGGCGCTTGTTTTTACTGTTTAACCAGGTCTTTGGCTATGCCACCTGGCCAAATTGATTTTTTTCCTTACTTTTAAAGGAAAATAAGACTAATGAAATGATGCCCAAGCCTGTCTATCTGACCCTGTTCAATATTTGAAACCACGAACCATTTTTTAAGAAAGCAAGCCATATGGCTGGAAGTCTTAAAGAGTGTACAGTTCACTTCAGTTCCTTGAAAATTAGCAGAGAGATAGAAGAGGGGTAGTCTGTCAAAGCTGACAATGAGACAGTGAAGTGCCATAGCCTTACCTTATTGACATCAGGGAATCACCTGCAAAGAGGCTGTACAAATGTCCCCATGTCAAAGGACAGCGATCTTTGTGGAAGGTTCAATAGAAAATCAATCCAGTGCTCAGCATAATTCAAAAAGAGAAATTACTAGGAAATAAATAGACATCAAAATATGAAACTTCAGCATACCTTTCTAAAGAGCTATGGTGTACCCATCTTGAACATTGTGTGCTGTTCTGGTCACCCAGCAGACAATATAATAGGGATAAGGGAAAAAGACAGAGCGAGAGAAACAAGGATGATCAGAAGGATGTAACAGTTTCTTTATAGAGACAGATACTTAAAAAAATTGATTTCCTGTAATTAAAAAAGAGATTGTTAAGGGACATGATGGGTGCATAAAATTATGAATAGTTTGCAAGAAGTTATTAGAGCAACTGTGGCAGGATATACAAACTTCACCAAATGAAGTACTTTTTAATACACAGTGTTTAAGTTACATAACTCAGTTGTCATAGAACACTTTGGATGCTAAAACTGTTAACTACTTCAAAAGAAATTAGACAAACTCATGAAGGTTAGGTCCATCAGTTTTACTCAATGAAATATCTAGATGCAGTCTCTAGACAAGGAAGACCCTAACCTACTACTTTCTGGGAGCAGATCTGAGAAGGATCTTCTTTTACTTGCTGCGATTTTATACTCTTTCTTTAAACCTCTGCTCCTGGCATTCTCCCTGTTTGTTTCTTTATTAGAAGCAGAAGTAGATATCCTGGCTGAGAAGAGGAGGCTCATGCTACGTTAGGTATAGAGCCTGAAAACTAAATAATTTAATGAAGACAAGGGAAATGGAGACATGCTAATGGGAGAAAACCAAATCTAAGAGATGTGGTCAGAGCTATGGGGCAGTTATACTTCAGGTGTAAAAGGAAAAGGACATTTCTGACAGCCCCTGTGTTGCCTCCAGTGGTGATATAGAAACACCTAAATTTAGACATCTAGCTGCTAGTCACCGTTCTTAACAAAGAACTAGTTGACCTTATCATAATAGGAAGCATTAATGCCTTAGAGAAGCCATTGTTATGCCCTGTATGGTAACTATTTCTGGAACATCTGGTCCTTTCAGCTTAGCTGAGTAGGTGGGATGCATTTAAAGGCTGCTGAAAGTGCAAAATTTTTTATACATGGCACATATTAAAAATTAACTCGCATCCACTTAATTGTATCATTTGTAAGAAAATGTGGTAAGTCTCCAAGGGAAAGAAACTGCAAGATAGCTAGCATGATTTTAGAGTTGGTCAGTAATGGCACAGGAAGAAATTGGCTTGCTTAAATGTTGTGTATATGACTCAAATATTTCAATCATACCGTTATCTGGTTGACAAACAGCTACCATGCTGTATGACGATCAAATGAGTTCATACAATGATGAGACTTGTATCATTCAAATATGGACTAATGCTGTATATAATCTAATAAATTATTTAACATTTATGTAATTTCTTCCTACCTACCTTTCCTACCCTTTTTGACAAATGAACCAAAATAGTAATCAGAGTAAGACTGCTTCTTCATTACAATCAGTGAAGAAGGTATTGAGATTCAAATCACTAGTTAGACTTGAATCTGACTAGGAATCCTGCCTGTCATTGCATCAACTATATATCTGTGATAAAGGCAAGATACACTGATTCAAGTTTGTTGGCCTACTCAAGTATGTTGCGTAAATTGTTTTGAAATAATCTGTATGTTAACTTTTCTAAGGTTTGAAATGACAGCACAAGTTGTTTATAACATTTCTGAAGGATTTGTTTCAGTATTTCTTTGTTTTTTAAGAAAAATTGAAACTGACATTCTTCAAATTTTTAGTGTAGATCTTTTTGGAGAAATTATATATTGGTTAACATAACTGGGTTACTTTTTCTCTATATCTTGTTTCTGGGATCTAATTTAAATGTGAACAACCCGTGATTCCAATGATAATGATTTATCAATTCATAGTTTAAGAGTGTTAGTCCAGACTTACACAGCTAAATGTCTGCCATAAAATTAAGTGGTTTGTTAAGAGAATACTTTACTATCTGTTTTTCTTAATTACTGATTTGCATGGAGAACTGCAAATTTTTAGTAGCTAGACATTCTTTTGAAATATCAGTTAGCAATGGGATTAGATAAATAGCTAATGGTATTTCAACAGCTATTGTATTAACTATTTTTGTTAACAGTAAACCCTACAAAATGTTGATACTATCCTGTTTGCAGCTGATGGAAAAATGGAAATACAAAGCATTAAAACTGTGGGAATACTAGCTAAAATCTCAAAATATAGTAAAATACCCATTCAGTTCCAAAGCATCAGGAAAAACCTCAGCAGAAAGAAAATAAGATTTGCATTCTGTGGAGATCAAAAAGCAAGAATTCTTCAAAGCAAAGAGGGAAATGGGGAAGTTTGTTCCTACCTATAAGCATATTTGTGTCAGCAATGACAAGAAATGTAATTGGTAGCAGAATGGCACCCTAGCAACCAGTACCTTCATGAAATTAGTTGTATATGCTGTGAGCTTGTTAATGGTCCTTATGGAACCAAAACACTGTGTCAAACAGGAATAATTCCTGTTTAAATTGGTTCCCAGGAGTGGCTATTAGTTTGTGTGTGTGAAATCAATTTTGCCGTATGTTTCTTTAATCCTTTTCAAGGAAGATTTGTCTGAACAATTGAATCAAGGAAGGCAAGAAAATGCCATCAAAGTTGAATAGCTTTCCTTCTACTCAGTCAGAAAGCGCAATGTTTTCAGCCTTAACATAAATATCTGATGAAACTATGACTAAAGGCAAATGAAAAGCAGACTTGCCTTATGTTATTGACCAATATTGAAGGGAAAACATTGCATTGGTTGGCAGATGGACTAATTTATATAAATAAATTATTTCCTTTTTATCTGGAATGAAGAATAAAAGACAGAATATGCATTTTTAGGGCAGAGTTTTACAGAATGTGGTTTATGGAAATAAAGAATGACCTTCTGTGCAAATTATATCACTTGTTGCAGCAGGGTTTGTTCCTTTGCCTTGCAATCAGTAGAAACTAAAGTTGTCAACAGTTTGTGGTAAACAAAAAGAAGTTGTCAAAGCAATAGTAATGTATCTATTAAATCTTCTGCGTAGTTCAGATAGATATATAGGTACATACTTTAGATATCTTTTAGTTTGGGGATCTGATTGTTCCTTTTGTGGTTGTTCTGATTGTGGCCTTTATAATATGGAGTACTTTTAGTGAGTTTTTTTTTTAAAAAAATACTGTTCTGTCTTTCATTTGCACCTTTTTTTTTTTGTTTCATCTATGGTTCAAAGTGTTATTTTTCTGCTAACTAATTTATCCTTTCCTCTATGAGAAATTACTATCTTCTTTTGTTCTAGGTCATGTTTATGTTTACTTTCAAGCTTCTGTAGGTCTTCCATTATTTTTGATGAAATAATTAAGATTTGTTAATTTTATTTCTTCTTAATTGGAGAATTTGTACATAATGCTAAGTTGCCTTGACTTCTCTTCTTTTTTGCTTTCTAGAGAAAAGTTACTGGCTCCAAATGACTGTAGACATTTTTTTAAAAAACTTTGTAACTGAAGAACAATGAAATAAGCTCATGTATATGTTTAAATTATATGTGGCTATAACACAGAATTAGAATTCCCTTTATTGATGTATTTATGGGTCACGGCATCCTAATTCAATTAAATTATACCAGGTGCTGGAAAGGATTCAACTTGTTGAGATTTCTTGACTTTTCAGATTTGATATTATCAATTAAAGGTACTTTATTATCATAGCAGGGTTTGAAATGATAATTTTATTTTATTTAAACATAGTTTTAGAATAATATGTAACTTATTTCACAAGTCAGATCTTAAGTATTACTAGGATATCTTTGTTTTTAGTTTTAGTATTTTACCTTCTACTCTGCATGAGTTGCTTTCTAAATTGTGTGGATGTGTATGTTCTTGTGTTTCAGATTGGAGAATTCGTATACCTGATAGAGGGAACAGGTGATATACCTTTACCTTCAGGATTGCTTCCAATGGATAGTCCAAATGTTTTGCATGTTAGCAGTACATTAGAAGGTAAAGTGAATAAAAGTGAGAAGAATAAAATAGAACAAATCATTCTCCTTTGCAAGTATTCTTTAGTTTCCATGCATTTTTTTTTAAATTAATTAAATACATCTGGTAAAAGCAGTTGTTTATAGTGAAGTGTAAGAAAGATATTACAGTGTAATTATCGGATATTTATTTTAATGTTGTTCAGTTCGTTCTCTTCAGAGCATCAGCTGGTTGTTAGCTATCTTCTTCAACTTTCTTGTATTGTTTTCAACATAGTCTACATAAATATCTTTTCATAACTTCTCTTCTTTTCTACTTCAGAGTGTAGGTTGTAGCCAGATGAACCAGGACAAGTCTCCTTTAGCTAGAATTTTTCTACTTTTAAAACACATGAATTTTGTATGCAGTGTTGTGACTTGACAGGCAATCCAATACTTTTGTCTTGAAACCACCAGTGATAAACTGCTGTCAGTTCTGTTTCAGAAACAGTGTAGCTATTAGTTGAAATCACGGAATCACGGAATTGTCAGAGTTGGAAGGGACCTCCAGAGATCATCTAGTCCAACTCCCCTGCTGACGCAGGAATGCCTAGAGCACATTACTCAGGACTGCATCCAGGCGGGTCTTGACAATCTTCAGAGAAGGGGACTCCACAACCTCCCTGGGCAGCCTGTTCCAGTGCTCTGTCACCCTCACTGTAAAGAATTTTTTTTTTTTGTGTTTGAATGGAACTTCCTGTGTTCCAACTTGTGCCCGTTGCCCCTCCTCCTGTCACTGGGAACCACTGAAAAGAGTCTGGCTCCATCCTCCTTCAACCCACCCTTTAGATACTTCTAAGCAAGAATAAGGTCTCCCCTCAGCCTTCTCTTCTGCAGGCTAAAGAGTCCCAGCTCTCTCAGCCTTTCCTCATAAGGGAGGTGCTCCAGTCCCCCAGTCATCTTTGTTGCCCTACGCTGGACTCTCTCCAGTAGTTCCCTGTCCCGCTTGAGCTGGGGAGCCCAGAACTGGACACAGTATTCCAGTTGTGGCCTCACCAGTGCCGAGTAGAGGGGGAGAATGACCTCCCTCGACCTGCTGGCCACACTCTTCCCTATGCAGCCCAGGATTCCATTGGCCTTCCTGGCGACAAGGGCACATTGCTGGCTCCTGGATAATTTACTATCTACCGGGACCCCCAGATCCTTCTCCTCAGAGCTGCTTTCCAGCAGGTCCACCCCTAACCTATATTGGTGCCTAGCATTCTTCCTGCCCAGGTGCAGGACCCTACACTTGCTCTTGTTGAACCTCATGAGGTTCTTCTCTGCCCAGCACTCCAGCCTGTCCAGGTAATGCTGGATGGCAGCACGGCCCTCTGGAGTGTCAGCCACCCCTCCCAGTTTGGTATCATCAGCGAACTTGCTGAGGATACACTCTGTCCCCTCATCCAGGTCATTGATGAATACATTGAACAAGATTGGGCCGAGTATTGACCCTTGGGGGACACCACTGGTTACAGGCCTCCAACTTGACACTGCTCCATTAATCACAATCCTCTGAGTTCTGTCACACAGCCAGCTCTCAATCCACCTCGCTGTCTCTTCATCTAGCCCACACTTCCTCAGCTTCCTAATGAGGATGTTATGGGAGACAGTGTCAAAAGCCTTGCTGAAGTCAAGGTAGATGATATCTACTGCTCTCTGCTGGTGGCTTCTTTTAGAGAGGTTGCAACATCATCTAGAGGGATAAAAGAGTGGCTTTGTTGTATAAGTACCAGAAAGAGTTTTTTTAAACTTTCATTACCATCATAATAGTAGTACCACTGAAGTCTGGGGGTTTTTATTAACTACCAAATGCAACTTCTGATTTTGGTTTCAGTCTGTGTTAACTTTTATTTTCCTGTTATCATTAAAACTAAAAAAAAAGTATTACTGGACTAAATAGCATGTACTAGAGTAATAGCATGTAACTAAACATCAAAGGAATTTTGTATTCTGGCTTTTCTTTGGAGATTAGGCATTTTAAATACTCTATGCAGTTACACTAGCAGCTGACAAATAAGGGGGTTTTGTTTGTGTTTTTTTTTATTTAACAGGTGCAGTAGAGACAGTTTTATATTTGAAATGTGGTTTTGCTCAGATTCTTGAAGAAAATCTGAGGATTCCATTGATCAATGAGTCAAGAGAGAGGGCTCTGGCTATTGCCGCACAACAGCAGATGTCAACTATTGAATATGAAAGAAGAAAGATCACAGGGACTCTGCAGAGCAGTAGTGTTCGAGTTGCAACTGCATTGTTAGGACTGTCCAGAGTAGAGGTGAGAAACACAGTAATCTGTTGCTGCAATTAGTTGATCTTGAATTTTTTAAGTTCCAGGAAGTTTTTTTCACACATTCTGTAGTCTGACAGTTACTAATCCCAGTTCCCCTCAAACATTGCAATGTTTTACATGTTCACTCTGAAGCTGCTTCCTCAATCCATGCTACTAAGAAGTACTTCCTTTAAGAAATCTTGGCTGCAGTTAAAAAGAGCATTGACATTGTACTTCAGTTAGCTTCTGAAAAATACCCATTGATTAAAAAAGCTTTCATACTCTTTGTAATAGATACCTGTATTAGTATCCTTCCTCATGCTCATTTTTGTAAGAAATTGAAATTCTCAAACAGGATTCATTTTTCTTTTTTTTTTTTTTTTTAAAGAATAGACTTTGATAGTAAATCAAGGAGCAGGAAAGACTTTTTCTTGTCTTGCAATCAGTACAAAACAGTTTTGGAAAACCGCAAGTCTTCCTTACAGTCTATAGCACCCTACTTATACATCTTTCCAACCTAGAGATATTTTCCCAAGATTTCAACTTCTATAAACAGAAAATCCTCCCAAGATAGTCCGTTAAACATTCAATTAGTACTTGTGAATAAATTTGTAATAGCAATATTTCCAAATAAGCAAGTTTTTTCTCATGTAGCATTCAAATGTAACCTTCTATGGATGATAGCCACACTCTTGAGTTTTAATTTCCCTTGTGAACCTGATGTTACCTGGCCTCAGACAGATTGCTGGGCAGCTGTTTATTATTCCAGTTTTCCAGTTAGATTGTTCCCTGAGTATGGTTCCCAGTGCTACATGATTCCCAGTACTAAGAGGAGGAGAATTTTCCCTGGTTTATTGATGTTGCTAAATTTATGCCTTTTGTTTACAGGTAAGTTTAGAAAGTATTATAACCATGTAATCTACACTCAAATATTTTCCTTTTGGATTATAGCTAATCTACTGCTGTGGTAACATTTTATAAACTTTTTATAATTGAAGTCCTTTAATATCACAGTCACTTAGCAAATACTTGATGAAAGACTGCTCTGGAGCTGTGGATGTAATCAAGACAGAACGTAATAGGAACACTATTTGTACCACTAGGTATGCTAAGATCTAATGTGTTCTAAAATTACTTGTATCGTAGAAGAGTGGAGGACAATTAGATTAGTTATAAAATACATAATGTCATATACTAACACAGAATAAATTATCATGTGAGAAGTGAAACTAATATGCAGAAAGAAGTATTTTGCTCCATGTACAGAAAGTCTTATAATTGCTTATGAGGAATAAAATGGAGAAGTTCTGTTATATACTGATGCAGATTAGACTTTACACATAAAAAATGTTTCAAAGTAATAATCCTCTATGCAGATTAAATTCTGAAAAGGGTTCCTAATGTTGTTTTTTTTTGTCAGAAATTCTTACTGTCTGTCTGTATAAAAGTGACAGTATGGAAAATGTGGCGACATTTACTGAAGAAACTTTTTTTGAGGGGGCCAGTGTTCTGCAATTAAATTTGGAGCAGAAGTGTGGTTTTAGGTTCATTGCCTAAATTGCCCCAGCCCCACCCTTCCCACCAAAAAGATCCTATCCACAGCTCCTGTGGTTTGCTGAATTATTTAGATTCATTAAATCCTTTGGAACATATGTTGTAGGTTAGAGATAAAGCTGGAATTTCTGGAAATCTGTTAGTCTCTTATTTATTTCCTTTCCACCTTTCTACTTACTTCCTACAGGTATAATTGTATTGTATAATGGATAGACAGAAGGGAAAATGTGCTTACATTATTACTACTTGGTCCACTTTTTGCCTGTAAAATTGAAGAATAAATAACTAAATAATTGCCTGCTTTCCATTCTTATGAAACTGTACATTTCACTCATGTTTACTTAAATCACGTAGAAAGTAGTTCTAAAGGTGGGCTATATTTTTGAACTGGATATCCATATTCATTAACTTGTGCTGTACGTTTTCACTTGACCCATCTATATGCATGGTTGAAAGTCCTAGCGACTTTTGTACTGTGTCTTTACTGCTTCTTTTCCTTGCTGTAAGAAAAAAAAATCTGTTTTGATTGTGTTTAATTATTAGAGTTACTAAAAAAGTAACGAATTTTTATCTCTTTCCCATACAAGTTTTTGTGTTGATCAGAACCTGTTTATCCTGTTGGTTGGTTGTGCTATATGACGTTACTACTGCGCCAGTATTAGATAATGTGCAATCAGAGTACAGAAGTGACAGTCAACAAGTCTGAGGAGCTTGGAAATGGACTTTCAATGGAAAGGAGCAGGAGTATTAGCTAAATCTTTATTTCTATCTTTTACTTTATAAATTAGCTTAAAATCAGCTTATTGAACAGTTCTGCTAAAATAGAATTTTAATACTTTATTTTACAATCTTGGGCACTGAAGGACTTACTAGCAGCAAGGTTAGGTAGTTAACCTGCCATTCTCCTTCCCTGTCCCCCAAAAGCAACCCCTACTGCCAACACAATCCAAACCATTTGTTAAAGGATTATTTTTTTTTCATGCTTAAACTTTGGTATAATTAAAAAATAAACAAATTTGAAATGAAGTAGTATCAAAATTTAATAAAGCAGTTAAGTAATGAAGAGACAGGAAGCAAGGTTGCTAAATCAATAGGAATCCAAAGATGCAGGTCTCAATATGTAAAGGAAAATGAGAGATTAAAATCAGCAGCCTTATGCTACTTAATTCTATTAGTACACACCCTATAAATATATACAAGGCATAAAACCCCCAGAAACTAATAATCTGGTTGCATGCCCATTTCTGACTGTGATTTTTCTGTTGTTTTTAATGAAAAATGTTAGGAAGGTTCTGAATTCTGTTTTCAAGTATACAGTTGTGTTAATTTTTTATCTCCTGAGTATTTAATTAATTTGATTTCTCCTAAAACATTTTTAGGTAGGAGTAAAGGGGATATAGGATGGAACTCTCTGCCACTGTCAAGGCTGGGACTGGCATTATTGTGAATAATTAGAAATTGCCTTTGTTAATGATGAATAAGAGAAAGCTGTAGGTGGGAAGTTTAGGTGAACATAGATAACAAGGGAAGAAAAAGGTTATCTGGAAAGAAAGGGGAGAGAATGTGGAAGAAGAACATAACTTGTTTAGATTGAGGTTGCTAATGGTAAAGAGAGGGAGTGAATAAAAGAAAGAAGGAGATAACGGAATAACTAGAATTCATTCACTTCTGTATGTGGAGAGAAGGATGTTGCAGTCAGTGAAGTGAAATTCAAAATAACATGCCTCAGTTTTCCTTTTTTCTAGAATCTGTTTAAAGATGCACAAGTTGTACCCAGTGTCTAGATACAGGGCTCGCTCTTCATAGTCAGAGATGTCAGTAGTCTACTTGTATAATTAGATACTACAATAGGAAAGGAAGAGAAGTCCTCTTCTACAAGAATCCCAAAACTAACACTTGCACTTCCCACTGTGTCCAGATGTGTCCTTATAGTTAAGCTGTAAATAGTGTTTACTTAGGTTCCATTTTGCCTCCCTTCAAATGCATGGCTCATCTGAGGGTGGTCAGCAAATCTCTGTGTCATATTCAAGCTGTTAGGACATTGTGCATTTTCCTTCTATCCTGCTGCCAATGTGACTAAGCAATGTTGAGTATTTTTATCTGTCCTGGTCTGAGGTAAATCAGGACCAATTTTCTTCAGTAACTTTACTTTTTAGCTAGACCTCTTCTAACTGCGGAAATTAACTGCATGCTATGCAGAAAACTTCACTCTGAGTGATAAGACCCATGTTTATATTTGATGCCAAGGAACGGTATGCAGAGAGGCTCTTGCTTATCCTTACTGCTGTAACACCCAAGGCCAGCCAATTTTGTTACTTGACCCATTGGAGGGTCAGAAGCAGAAAAGCGTAGAGGGGTCACACCTGCGGGGAGGAGCGGACAGGACAGGTGACCCAAACCTGACCAACAGGGTATTCTATCCCATCTGCCTCATGCTCAGTATAAAAGCTGAGGGATCAAAGGGTAAGCTGTCTTTTCTTCAGTGGCCGGTGTCTGAGGAGGACTCTGTCTCTGCGTCTGCCTTTGATCCCGATCCTGAATCCAGATCCGGAATCTTGTTCTGGTCCATCACTGAGTCCAGTCTGGGACTTCCCCAGTGCCTGCTGGTGACGTGATTTTCATCCTGGGAGGCTGATATGGCTTTGTATATATTTCATTATTTTCTTTTTATTATTTTATTATTAATAGTTCATTAAAGAGGTTTAGTTCCTTCTAAACTCTTAAGTCTCTCTCTTTCTCCTGCCTCCCTTTGAAGCAGAGCAGGAGAGAGAGAGCATCTGTCATTCCGCCTGATTGGGCCAATCCAGCCGAAACCACGACATTATCTTAGTACATCATGGTGATGAGTTTTAGTTTTGATTAATGGAAAATGAGTAGAGACCTTGCGTACTTGAAGCTGTGGCGTCCACTGCTTGGCTGATGTAACAGAATCTCATCCTACATCTGTCCAGCTCTGATCTTCAAAGTTTGTGCTCTTCATAGCGCCCCAGGATTCAATAAGGATTTTATGATCTTCCATGTGATGATGGAAAAGTTGTAAGCTCAGTTTGAACATTTTGCTTTTTTAAATATAGGTGGAGTTTTTTTTGAGAAAGAATCACGGTGTCCTTGAAGAGAGAAGATATGGTAATTAAAAAGTTACATTAGATACGTTTGAATGGGAATGAACTTTGCACAAAAGGATCTGTGGTCAGATTTCAATTTGTCGAAGTTATAACTGGGGCCAATGTCTTTTATATTACATTACTTATCTTTTGATATGGGATTAAGGGAGATGGCAAACATGATTGATCACAGGGATTCTGAGAGATTGAGATCATAAAATTCTTTTATTCATGAGGAATGGTTTTAGAAGTTATTCCTGGAAGGAAGAAATGTGGCTAAATTAGGATTTGGAAAAGAGTAATATGCAAGGAAAGAGTAAGGCGCCTCAGCACTTTGTAATAGCGTCTGACATCCTATATACATAGAAAGTGCAGATGGTAAATCTAAGAAAATACCTTGGAAAATCAGTCTGTCTTTGAAAAACAGCAAGTTTCATTCTGTTGCTTTATATAGCCTCCAATCCTTTTTTGAAAAATTATTCTAAAAGAGAAATTAATGCTGGGAACTGAATGCAAATACTGTTCTTAACTGGTAATAACACTTCCACACTTGAATATCATGAACAGTTATGTTGATGAAGTACATGTTGGAATCTGTCTTATTGTAGCACAGCAGCCTTAGATCTGCAATTGATAATGAGAGTTAAAAAATATTAAATTTCATTTAACTCTCACTGCCCTGAAAAATACTAAAAAGAACAAGAAGAGCTGCAACATTTATCTGAATTGTGTTGTACATTTTCTCTTTTCTTGGAAATATTACCCTTTGGCAGCAGGATTTAGTCTTGTGTGTGTTTGCAGGATTTTCTTTTCCCCTTGCAAAAAGATCTAGGTCTCTGATTAAAAATATTTTCATCCTTTACTCTTTTACAAGGTACCAGGAAATATTTGAAATGTTCGTGGACTATGTAATACTAACCAGCTGTCTTTTTTCCTAATATATCTTTAAAAGTGAGATAACATGAACAAGGTTCTTAAAATAAAGTACTTCAGTGATTTTTTTAAAGCATAAGATATCTTTTCAAGATAATTGTAATTTAAATGTGTTCAGTGCTCCACCAAAGGTCATCTTACAATCATTTTGTCAATTAAGACTTCCCAAAACTTTTTAATCATGTTGGATTTTTATTTCAGTATTGGAAATAATCTAATTACCAACATCAGGTGTAGGTATAAAATTATATTTGAATATGCAGAAGGTCAAAGTGAAATTTAAATTGGTAAATATATGTAAGTCTTTTGGTTTGGAACTTTCCATTATAAGTGAGAATGAAATATCTTTTTCCAACTGCAAATTCTTCTGTCATTTCAGTCCTATCAGAGAGAAATGGAACTTCTTATTAATATAGCAACTGAATTATTAGCACCTGTTTATTATTTTTTTTAATTTTGTGTGTGTGAGAAAGTACTGTCAGTAAAATTCCGGTCTTGCATGAGAGAAATTAATAAATAGTGAGTTCAGGTTTTCAACTTATGTAACAATTCTTCTTGTCCCTTCTGCAAATTATATTTGCACCATACAAGTAGTGCAAATACAGTAAAAAAAGAACTATGTTAACATTTTGGTTTGATGAGTATTTTTTTTTAGTCAGACACATCTGTCTAGTTGTGCTTCATATAACAAGAATCTTGAATAGTAATCTATTTCTATATTTATTGTGTCAAAAAATATATTAGCAACTAAAGCTTAACAGGTTCCTAAATTCCATATGTACTTTGGTTTAACACCATATTGACACTTTGGATGGACAGCTTAATGGACAAAACAAAGCAATGGCAGAGTGTAGGTCTGCTTCCTAAAACTGGCAAGGGAATGTGAATTTTGTATTAAAACAGGAAAAAAAACCCAAAACAAACCACCAACCCAAAGCAGAACTCCAACTCAATTGATTTGAACCGTAATTTGACCGTAAAACCATGAATAGTGATCCTTAAGAACAACCAACTTTCCTTTTAAATTATCTTTTTGAATTCCCACAATGAATCTCCATTCCTTGTCCCATTGCAATATGTACTGTGATACCTGCTGTCCTAGAATTATTTAAAACCAATAGGCTTTGAGAATAAACCAGTTTTCCTAGCACAAACTGAATATTTCTGTGTTTATCTTCTCCCTAGATATGCTTAAGATAATTGACAATAGTAATGAATTCAGACTCGTCTGTAAAAAAGATGCAACTAGTTTCAGATTTTAAATTTGTTCAACTTACAATTAATCTTGAGCATTGCAATTACACTGTGTTACTGGATTGAAAATGGCAATTTTGAGCAAGTACCGTATTAAATCATTGCATTATTTCTGTAATGCTATCTTACAGGAGTCAAGTGTATCTCATTAAGAGGTTTAGATGCCTACTTTGAGCTTGCCTTTATGTACTGTGCTAATCATTTACTAATGTGTTTCATGTTGTTGATTAGCAATGCTTTTTACCAAGAGGAGGAGCTTGTTTGTCCCTAAAATGAATTCTAAATGCTTTGATTTCTAAAATATACTGTCAACATTAAAGTATCAAAGTTAGCTCACCTAACTATATAGTTATCCCTCGCAAAATATCAAAATAATTTTTCCTTTTCATGCTTTTTATTATTCAGAAACTTTATGAAGTAAAAGAAGAAACATCTGCCTATATCTGATACAAAATAAGTTTTTCTTTTCATGTTATTTCTCCCTTTTTCTTGCCTTCCCTGAATACCTATAAAGACTTGCAGTGGTTTGTGGGTAGGAGGTGGTTTTACTGTAAATCTCAGATTGCATTTCTTCATAAATGAATGTTTCAGATGTATGATGTCTAAAAAAATTACACAAGACAGTTTTTATTTAGAAGGATCTCTCAACAATTTCTATATAACTTGACTAATTACCAATTCAGTTTTAGAATTACACCCTTAAGCCTGTATAATTTTACATTTCTTAACCTGAAATTATTGAGGTGATTGTTCATATGTATACATTATTCCTTCACTTGCAGAGACATGCACTCCTGAAACCTCGTAATTTCCCCCCAGAGCTGAAGTATGTGGATTACAGTGTAGAAGTGAGCATGCAAGAATTCTTTGAGGTTCCTGAGAAGTTCTCTATTCCAGTGTTGGCATCAAGCAGAGTTAATTTGAAAGTTCCATCAGCAAAAGACCTTTCACCACAGCAAACAGGTAAGAATGGTCTTAAATATATTTTTTTTTTCTCTGAATCTGTATTTTTAATGTTTTCCTAAATAGATTCAGAAAATGATCTTTCTCTCCATTCTGCTGTTGATCAAATCCTCAGCCTTGTCTTTGTCGTCACTACCCAAGTTCTATTTTGTTAGTTCAAAACTGTGCTTTCCACTTGCCCATGGTTTTCTGAAAGGCACACTACCATAGGAGACTTGCTCCAAAAGAGAAATTTGTTTATTTATCTCACAGTTCCCGAATTTGTGCTTGTTTCTCATTTTCACTTCTCACCCAGCACTGATCTGTGCTCAAATTGTGCCAGTTATACCACAAATCTTTTTTTGTTTTCATACCCCTCAGTCAGCCGGAGGGAGGTGACAACTGATTGTATGCTGTTTTCTCCCCTTCCCTCATCAATGAAAAGTTGTGCATTAATCTTCAGAGTGATCTTGTCAGCCTCCATTGCCTCTAATTTTTCTAGTATCTTAAATTTTATACTGAAATCTTAATTGCCTTCTTTTTCGCTTGGCTTTCATTTTCATCCTACCTTTGCTAGTTGATTCGTTTTTTAAAAAATGCTTTGTTTAAACCTATAAAGCACATTTCTTAAAAGAACTTGAGCAGCTGAGGGAGCGAGGCTTGTTTAGCCTGGAGAAAAGGAGGCTGAGGGGAGACCTTATCGCTCTCTACAGCTACCTGAAAGGAGGCTGTAGTGAGGTGGGGGTCGATCTCTTCTCCCAAGTAACAAGTGATAGGACAAGAGGAAATGGTCTCAAGTTGCACCAAGGGAGGTTTTGATTGGATATTAGGAAAAATTTCTTCACCAAAAAGGTTGTCAAGCACTGGAACAGGCTGCCTAGGGAAGTGGTGGAATCACCATCCCTGGAGATATTTAAAAGACATGTAAATATGGCACTTAGGAACATGGTTTAGTGGTGGTCTTGGGTATGTTAGGTTAACAGTTGGACTTAATGAGCTTAAAGGTCTTTTCCAACCTAAATGATTCTATGATAAAATTTGTGTTTATATTTACCTGCTAGGATATCTGTACATGATTATATCAAAGCTAATGTAATGTCCCACAGGTATCTGACAGCAGCACAAATAATTTTTGGTTTTACTGCTTAAAATGTAAGTAGTAGTTTCCTTAGCAAATTTAGTAAAGGTTTGAATTATACTCAGTCCACCAATGTGAAAAATCCATAGATTTGCTTCGTCACTTCTTTTCTTGATCAGTGGAGCCCTTCTATGTATTTCTGCAGTTCACTTCTCCAAGTGTTATTAGAGTCAGTCATGTGCTTGTGTGTGTGTTTGTTGTTTTCATACTTGGTCTACCCCTTGTCTTTTTTGTTTCTTTTCTGGAATAAAAATAAGGGATTTCTTGGTAATTTCTGACAAGTCTTTTTGTGACAGATTCATTCAACTTAGATTACGGTATCTGCGCTGTAAAACATTTTAGGATGTCACTGGGCATGCTTTTAGGAAGATGACAATAGTTATTGCAGTATTAGAAGCCAGACTAGCCTGATGAACAACTACAGGACTAGCAGTCAGTAGAAGCTGTAGAATAGACGTAATACAGGTTGGAGGCTGAAACATTTATTGAATGACAGGATATTTAAATCCTAGTTAAAATCCTTTTGTTGTCAAGTTAAAAAAATAATTGCCTGTATTTGTAATAATTGATGCTGAGGTGTACTAAAAAAAGTCCTAATGACTTTGTTGAGTGGTGTAGGGGATTCTTTGTATTGCCCTATAGAAGAGGGGAATACCAGCTGGGAGAGAGAGTCAAAATCTGCACGCACAAATCTGATAAGGACATAGTAAGACCTCCATCATGATCGCAGAACAAAGGTGGTTAACTGACCAGATGGCAGGTCACTGTTGCTTAGCAACTTCTCAAATTATTTTTCAAGTTGAAATGTGAACGAACATAGCTGAAAATTTTAGAATATTAATTGCTAAAATGTAGTGAAGATACTACACTGCAGAAAGGAAGTGTAGGTTATTTTTCTGTTAGTTCATGCTGCTTCTTTATCCATCAAAGGAAATTATAAAAGTATCTGAAAGAGAGAAGTAAGTAATGGAAAGTCAGAAACTAAATCATACTGCAGTGAACACGGTATTTTTGATTTTTTTTTTTTTTTTCTAGGACACTTAAATAGTCACATGAGGGAGTAGAAATGGCAAGATGATACAGAGACCTAAATGGAGGTTTGGTAGTGAATTCAGAGGTGGTGAGCTAAAGAACAGCTAAAAAAGGAAGCTGAGATAAGCATCTGATAGTGTGAAAACAGACAAAGACTTGTTCAGTACAAAGACAGTGCTGGCTGATTCAGTGTATTTGTTGTGCTAATCAGGAAACACAGCAATATTTACAGCTATTAGAAGATGTAATATTGTGACAGAGGTCCCCAGGTGGTGTTCCTGTGGATGGAGCTAAAACATTGGTCTCATCTGAAAGTTTTGATAACTTTATTATCTGAAGAATAATCAGTGTTTTAGCCACAGTGGTAGCTTCCTTATGGCTGGAGTAGCTGCTTCTATGAAGAAATGACAGAGTGCTTAGATTTCATAGAATCATAGTATCGTTAAGGATGGAAAAGACCTTTAAGATCATCTAGTCCAACCATTGAACCTACTCTACCAGGTCTGCCACTAAACCATGTCTCTAAGCACCACATCTACACAACTTTTAAACACATCTAGGGATGGTCACTCAACCACCTCCCTGGGCAGCCTGTTCCAATGTTTGATAACTCTTTCAGTGAAAATTTTTTTCCAAATGTCCAGCCTAAACCTCCCCTGGCGCAACTTGAACCCGTTTCCTCTTGTCCTATCACTAGTTACTTGGGAGAAGAGACCAGCACTCATCTCACTACAACCTCCTTTCAGGTAGTTGTAAGAGAGCGATAAGGTCTTTTCCTCATCCTTTGTCACTATGTTTCCACCCCCGTCTACTAAAGGATGGAGATTATTCATAGTTCTCCTTTTGTTGCTAATGTATTTATAGAAACTTTTTTTATTGTCCTTAACATCAGAAGACAGGTTAAGTTCTAGTTGGGCTTTGGCCCTTCTAATTTTCTCCCTACATAGCCTCACAGCATAGTTGTAGTCCTCATGAGTGGCCTGCCCCTTCTTCCAAAGGCCATAAATTTTCCTTTTTTCCCTGAGTTGCAACCATAGCTCTCTGTTTAGCCAGGCTGGATTTTTTTCCCTGCTAGCTCATTTTCCGGCACATGGGGATGGCCTGCTCCTGCACCTTTAAGACTTCCTTCTTGAAAAATATCCAGCCTTCCTGGACTCCTTTACCCTTCAGAACTGCCTCCCAAGGGACTCTGTCCACCAGGCTCCTGAAAAGATGAAGGTCCACCCTCCAGAAGTCCAGCGTGGCAGTCCTGCTGAACCCTCTCCTTGCTTCTTCAAGAATTGAAAGCTCTATCATTTCATGATCACTATGCCCAAGATGGCCTCCAACTGTCACATCCTCCACAAGCCCTTCTCTGTAAACAACAGGTCCAGCAGGGCACCTTCCCTAGTCGGCTCCCTCATCAGCTGTGTCAGGAAGTTATTGTTAACACACTCCAGGAACCTCCTGGACTGTTGCCTCTCTGCTGTATTGTATTGCCAGCAGATGTGTGATAAGTTGAAGTCCCCCACAAGGACAAGGGCTAGCAATCTTGAGACTTCTCCCAGCTGTTTATAGAATATTTCATCTGCCTCTTCATCCTGGCTGGGCGGTCTGTAACATACTCCCACCATGATGTCTGCCTTGTTGGCCCTCCCGCTGATTCTTACCCATAAACACTCAACCGTATTGTCACCATCATTTAGTTCTAGACATTCATAACACTCCCTAACATACAGGGCCACCCCACCACCTCTCCTTCCTTGCCTATCCCTTCTGAAGAGTCTATAGCCATCCATTGCAGCACTCCAGTTGTGTGAGTCATCCCACCACGTTTCTGTGACGGTGACTACATCAGAGTTTTCCTGCTGCACAATGCTGCACAATGGCTTCCAGCTCCTCCTCTTTGTTGCCCATGCTGCGTGCATTAGTGTAGAAGAATTTCAGTTGGGCTATTGGTCCTGCCACCTTTTTACTGGGAGAAGCCCTAAGTCCTACCTGATCATTCTTGGGCGCAGCCAAAATTTCTAAACCATCAGTGACTCTCGCATCTCTGCTGCTGCATGAATCTCCATCCCCTACCTTCACTGAGTATGAACTAAAACAAAGTTGGAAGCTAGCTAACTAAAATCAATCCTTGGATCAGAATTTCCTAGACCACGGTAGCAGGAAAAGTGTTTAGCCAATATTTTAAGAACTATGCCAACAAGGAATTAGAAGGTAAAAATCAACGCCACTCAAGATATTTTCTTGTAAAATAGATCGTGTTAAATAACCTTATATTTTTGGCAGTATTACAGATCTAATACATAAAAAGAATACAATATGTTTACCTTACTTCCAATACAACATCTTGATCAAAACCCAAACCATATACTTGTATGGAACTAAAATAATACATTGGCCAGACTGAAGAACTTTAGCAAGTTTTGTTATTAATTCACTGCCGGAGAGTCATCAGAAAGTGAACCCTCAGGAACTAGTACTTGTTGGACAACGTTAACTACTTTTCATTAGCAATTTAGAAGATCATACAAAGTTTTAGTTGAGTTAGCAGTGACCCAAATTTTGTGAAAGAATAGTTAGTTGGAATTGCTACGTAGTTATAAACAACGTATTTTAGTGCAACCAAATACGTAGTACTATACGTGGAACAGAGTCTGTGTGCTAAATCAGGTAAGAGGCTGGTTTGGGAAAACAGTTGTTAGTGAAAAGGACCGTCAGTTACACAAAATTATTTTCTCAGTATGAGCTCTTTCTTAATGCTGAAATGAGATCTACAGATAAATTAGAAGCATCATAAGAAGTGGGGAGATGGTCTTGTTTCAGTACACAGTATTGGCAGAAGAGCTAGTACAGAAGTGAAGGGTCTGGTGTCTGTAAGAAGTTTATGGAAATTCTGAAAGAATTTGAAAAAGACAAACCACAAAAATGTTCCAGTGCTAGAAAATAAAGCTTAGGACAAGAGCAACCCCACAATCACTTTGAATTCTGTGTGCCTGCCAAGCAGTTAAAGCACAGTCCCTAAAATATATCAGTGTTATGTGACCCAAGGAGTCTGTACTTCCTGCATGTGGAAGGAGATCATCTGGTAAGTCTGCCATTAGCAGAATGCCTAAGGACACAGTCTAAACCTCAGCCCAGCTCTGTTTCATACTGAGACTGTTAGGGATCCTTTAGTCTCATCTGTGCATTGAACTACATGTTGAGTACCCCTGTCCTCTTAAAGCTCCGCTTGATGATATGGAGAATGTATCCTGTAATTCATTGTTGTGTAAAAATTTTGGTATGCAAGAAGATCACATCACATACCACAGTGATTGTTTACCATTGTCTCAAATAGGATCCTTAAGAGCTTTAGTCTGAAGTAGATTGAAGTAATTCAATCCCCATATATTGCTCAGGAGAAAGGTAATTGACAGTAAAACTTTAACACTTTATAAATCAAAGGATGGTGGATTGAGTGTTTAGAAACTTGTGTTAGGCATAATAAACATTGAAATAAGTTGCTCTTTTCTTAGTGTTGTGTTATTAAAGAATGAAAAGGCTGAAATGTCAAGTGGAATTAAAATAATGGCTCCAGATTTTAAGCAACAGAGAAGCAGCATACAAAACCAGCTCCATGATTCACCAAACTACCAAGCTGCTGGTTTCCTTGGATAAAGCATCCATAGAAATGCTTTGTCTGTCTTGCCTCATCTGTCTCTGTGTGTGTTTCCAGAGCAAAACCAGTGCAGGTTACATCTTTCCTGTAGGCTGCCTTTAGGTACTGGAAGGCTGCTATAAGGTCTCCCTGGAGCCTTCTCTAGGCTGAACAACTCCAACTTTCTCAACCTATCCTCATAGGGAAGGTGCTTCAGCCCCCCGATTATCTTCCTGGCCCTCCTCTGGACCTGCTTGAGCAGGTCCATGTCCTTCTTACATTGGGGGCCTCAGAGCCGGACGCAGTACTCCAGGTGGGATCTCATGAGAGTGGAGTAGAGGGGTAGAATCACCTCCCTCGACCTGCTGGCCACGCTTCTTTTGATGCAGCCTTATAACCTGGTAAAAGTTTTACTCATTGCTATGCAGATATAATAAGGTATATCTGCTCCTATAATTCATTCTTATCAAACCTGTCTTTTCTATTCTGCTTCCTTTTTTTTCCCAAGAAAGCTTCAACTTCTAATGAAATCAGAGAAAATTAAGAAAGGGTTGTGATAAGCTTTTCAGCAACATAATCAGCAGGTTTAATTAAGTGACTGTCATACTACATGGACCCCCTTCGTTACAGAACAGAATTTTATGTAACCAAGTGGTTTAAGGTACTATTGACCTTTGGTTTTCCCCATAATACATTTTTTGTCTATTTATAAGAGTATGGGCTTGGCTAAATGTGGGAATAACAAGGTATAGATGTGTTATGATCAGATGTTTGCATATATCGTACCTGTTGATGTTGGAATGGGGAAGTTATTTTGTCATACTTTACACCTCTAGGATAGGAATTTTTATTATTATTTTTATTGTTTATAGTCTGTCTAGCATAACAGGATATAAATTCTGTTTCTACCAGTAAAAATGAATGTTACATAGATTGTACAATATAAATCCATTCTATTTGGTCACTTCATTATATATAACATAATTTCATTTAGAGGAGCCCAGTAAATACCCAGATTGGTGTGACTATTAAATTTTAATCTGATATTTACTGGCAATTTAAAAAAGAAAAAGAAATACCGGATGTTAGAGTGATACCTAAAGATATTTGTCATTCCCATTCCTTAGCAGGGAGGGTCTCAGTTTTGTATTCTGCCTCAAAATCTACATCTTCAGCAGCAACATGGTACTCCCAAACCTGATAGTTTTTGATTCTATGTTAATTTATGAAAATGTTACCTATGAATAACTGAGTCTATAATGTTGATCTGATCTCAGTATTTTTCTTATGTAGTTTTTTTTTAATTTTTTTTTTCTGAATAAAGTCTTTATCTTTTAAAGCAAAATTACATAGTCACTGTGCAATAACAAAAATTTTTGTTATCTTTTCATTTTACTGTTTACATTTCAAGGTTTTATTCTTGCTCTTTATCATGTTATCTTTCAGAGTTCAGTTCTATGATTTAACTGACAGTACAGTAATAAAAATTTAATTACATTTGGTTGCCTTAATCATCCAGGATAGTGAGGCACAAATGGGATTAAAAAGTGTAAGTGGTAGCGTTCCTTTTTACTCTTCCTTCATACAAAGGATTTATTTAAAATATAATTCTGTTTCAAAACGTGGCTCTGAAAAATGATGATATAGATCTTTAGTTTTCATTCCAGCTGTATCTCTTGAATAACTATTTCTACTAGACATGTATTAGTAGAAAGTTGTTTTGGTCTTGCAAAAGTGAGAGGGATTTAAATATTAGACTGGATGTGTCTCTTTTATGTTTAATGCCTGCAATAATGAATTCAGTGGAGCAGGGCTGTATTTGCTACAGGTTTTTTTGTATTGTGAAAAATTTTTGGAAGACCTCTCTCTTGTGCTGGTGTGTGAATAGGCTTACTGCTGCGGTCAAAAAGGATGTTAATCCTCAGAAAACATGTCAGAGTATCCTTTACCTCATTCTCTGGTCAGAATTGAGTTTCAGAAGATTCACTGAAACCTAGAGTCTGCCTAGAAGAACAACATGGATAGACAGCAAAGCCTTCAAACTTACTTGACTGACTTTGTAATGCATATATATGTTTATCATCTTGATTATTATTTTTTACAGTTTTGTCTAAACATTTCCTGCCATGCAGACTTGATTTATAGAACTGTATCTGTATAAAAGAACATGCTCTTCCTGAGAGTAAGGAACATGTTTGACAAGTCAGAGTTATTATACTATCTTTGCTTAATAGAGTTTATAAACAGTTTATCTGCTGTATATTTGCTGCTCCTGTCTAGCAGCACAACACCAATTACGGTGGGGAAAGAAGGAAATGGCTATGGATTTTTGGGTAAAACTCTGAAAACCAAAACAAAAATCCATGCTATTTGTCTTTTCAGCAGTTAATGAAAGCAGCTTTAACTAAGTTTTAACTAAGCAGAACAGCTTGCTTGGCAGTTGAGTTTATTTGAACAACATGGTTTTTATACTAAATAATGTTATGTATCAAAGATGAAATAACATAGGTTGAAAGGAGAGGAAGGGCTTTGTTTTGCAAAGTGATGTCTCTGAAAATATTTGCAAAATCTGCAAAGTAGCCGAGTACTTATCTCGCAGTGTGAACTAAGTTTTCAACCTTATTTCCCACTCTGTTTTTCTGACTTCAGCTCCCTCTGACTCTTTCATTAAGGAACTTTTTGGAAAATTTTGAAAAATGAGAATCCTTGCATACATAATTGGAAAAATACAGTGTAGGTATTGAAAAGTGCTGTTGCTGTTTTATGAAAAGGAGAGTATTAATGTAACATCACATTGAGTTCTGGTTTCCATACTTCAGAAGGGAGGTTACAAATGAGGAAGGGTTCAGGGAAGTGCTACAGTAATTATTTCAAGGTCTTGAAAGCTTCAGTAGCTTGATCTCTCAGTGATCTCTGAGGGAAACAGGTCCTGTTCAAGTTACCTGTAAGTACTTAAAATGGGAGAATATGTCTGACTGTAAAGGGCTCTACACAGAAAGCATAGTGCTTTCTACATAACACAGAGATTTGTAATGAAACAATTTATGATACCTGTAAAATGATGTGTGTGAGATTTGTTAAATACTGACACAAACTCAAGAGAAACAACCGCTTAGTCTTACAAAAAAAGAAAGTGGAAGCTTTCCTAAGATACACGCTTTTGTTCCAACTGTCAGGCTAGGGCTTAATATGAGAATTATTTGGTGAAATTCTAATATTAAGTTAAATATCCAATAATAAGTCTTTTGGTATTAAAAGTGAAATAAACATTTGATGCAATCAAATTACACAAACAGAGGAACAAGAATAAAATAATTAAAAGCTGAAATTGCACAAAAATGAATAGACCTATACATTTCCAGACATTGAGTTGAAATAAATGAAGACTGAAACATCAAAGCTAAAGTAAAAATTAGTTGAATGATTAGGGAAAAGAGAAAAAATTTTACGCTGGAAGATGGAAGTTGGTTATCAGATTTCTGAGTACTTATAAATTATTTGCACCAAAGCTTAATAAAAATTAAGGACCATAATTTTAGTGCATACAAAATTTGGAAAATAAAGTTCAGGCATATGTAGGATCTTCTCTGTTGTAGAAACAGAAACATTCTACAGAAAAATGTCATCAATTGCCTAAATAATACAGGTTTTGTTGCTATCAATATCTAAAACTAAAGCACTGTGGTGAGTATCCAGATGTAAGAACAATAAGCATTTATCTCAGAGTTAGGAGATTCAGGAATTTTCTGGAATAGGCTGTGCCTTTATATATTGTAACATGACACTGGCAATGGCTTTGAGGCTTTGAGTAATGGAAAACGAAATGTGTAGAAATTCCTGAGGTAGAGCACTCACATATTTGCATGTGACAGTTCACGGATATTACAGCATGCAAGTACTTTATAGGAAGGGCTTCCCATTTATTTGGTTTTCATTTTTCAAACTTTTGTTTGCAATCTTTTGCCATGAGAGGACTTTACGTTACCAATCCTACTATTAGCAGAAACCTGATAGTAATACCCAAGGACTAGAAGTATTTTAAAGGAAAGAAAATATATGGGAGTAAATGATTGATAGCAAATGATATGCAAAAGCAATACAGCAGCATGTCAGTACCAGCATATCAATACTTTATATTATATATTGTAATAACAACCAAATACCAACTGCTGTTGCCGTGTAATGACAAATATACATATATATTACATCAGTAATGACAGATTTGTGGAGTTCTTTAAAATAATGGTAAGATTTTAATTTTCAAATGGATATGCACCTAAGCAAGTGTGTCTTGATACACACTTACTGTATTTTATAAGCATAAAAGTTGTTGAACTTTTCTAAGGCAAGCATGCACCTAGAATGCTTTTAGTCATGCCATATGGTTTAGTTTCTTTCTTAGTTTATAAAGATAGACATAAAAAACCTAGGCAGGAAAAGGTTGTACTATTTTGGCATTAAAATTGTCCATGAAGAAATAGAAGTCCACGATGCTATCTAATTTAGATTCAGTATCAAAAGCTAGTATCAGAATTCTGTTGCCTCTTACTACAGGATTTGACCATGCTGGCTGCCTGCTGTTATACTTGCAAAGAATATCCAAAAAGAGCCTTCTCTCCTTTTATTTTTTTTTTTCTTCTGCCCGCAGTAAATGGATGGAAAAGCTTTCTCTACAGACCTATCAAGAATTGTTAGAAATTTTCTACTTTCCTGATAATTGTTCTTACAGTTAATTTATTCAGATTGTCGTGGCTTCTTCCTGACTTCTGTTAAAAACTACTGGCTTACTTTTTTTCTCTTTTTTAAAAAAAAGAAAACTTCTTTTGTTAGAGATTTATAGTTTGCAAAAATAAAGGAATGTGTATGATCATGCACTACAGAAATCTCTAGCTAGCTCTTGTTATATCTTCTTGGCATTAAACCTTCATTACTAATTTTGCATTAGCTTACTGTTTTCCAGTAAGTGGTATAAAAACTTGGTCTTTGATTCTCTCCATGTAATACTTCCTTATGCATTCAGTGCACTCTTTTTATTAGTTCTGAGCTCTCTTCTCTGTTTGTAGGAAATTTTGCTTAATCTTCCTTCTTCTCCCCTCTGTTGTTTATTTTTTAACGATATTGTCTCAGCCACTTCCTTCTTCCAGTCATGAAGAATCACTTTTTTTATATTTGTAAATTTTGGGCATATGTTTTATAGAGATCTTAGCTCTGTCTTTGTTGTGATTTTAGATAAAGAGACTTTGAATTATTACTCTACTATATTTTTCTCAATGTAACACTTTATAACTTGCCTAATCCTTTTCAGCAGGGGCTATGAATCAGATGACTTAAGAAAGCACCTTAGTGCTATGTTTCTTAAGTTTTATTAAGCAAACTTTTTACTTGGCAGCATTCCAGTTGCCTATTGGCATAGTGACTGCGTAGCCTGCTTGTTTCTAACACTTTTATGAGTATTCTTCAGAAATACTAAGCAGTTTATTAAACAACCAACCCCTAAGAAACTCTTTTTTCTACTTTATTATAGTGCCACACAGCTCTTCAGTGGCTTCTGAATGTGATACATGAATATGGCTGCTGAGTACTCATGACAAGGCATTGGAAAAAGTCTCTGCCAGTTGCATTTTTAAATAAATTAAGGAAAAACTGCTTTCATTCCTTTTTTTCCCCAGTGGATCTCCTTTTCTGATTGATCAAGTGTATTTAACTGTTTGCTTAGCTGTGTAATGATATACTGTATTTAAGTGGAAAAAAGAACCAATAAACAGTTAGTAGTTTTTTTTAGGAACTCTTCTACAAATCTGTTGTGTTCGGGTAAAGTGAAAGAAAATCAGCAAATAAACATACACAGTGACAGCAAAAATTTCAAAACATATCAGCACTCATTAAGGGATATAAGAGTGTTTGCTTTTTCAAGACTACTGAGTAGAGTGATGTTCTAATTCAGGTGAGCTCCTCTGAAGACCTGATATATGAACAGAAGTCAGAAGAGTCTGGGCTCTTCAATATGTTGCTTATTTAACCTTCTAGGAGTCCATACCTGCAAATTCAGTCTTCAGGTTAATTTAACCAGTTATTTTCGACACAAGCATGGTGTCAGAGGCTGAGATAAGTTCACTATGAAATTTGGCTTTGACCTTCTAAATAGATAAAACTGTCATTGCTGAATAAAAGCTAATATAACATGCAAGTAATTGACTAACTGCTGAAGGCCCATAGTTTCCTGCCTTCAGAAATTATGCCAACATATTATGATATGGACAAATAGCATTTGTATATTTGCTCTTTCCCTCCTCCCACAATATGTAATAGGACTAAACAGCGATTACTGTACTAAGTGCCATTATTACTAACTTCTAGAATATGTTTTTTTTCTTACATTTTAATGTCAAAAGAACTGTCATTACTTTTCTTTGAAATGTACTGTTTGTTGTCTAATGCAGTTAGAGGATTAACTTTGAATTCAGGTCAGGCAGATCTAAAATGATGAGTTATAAGATTTTTTAAGAACCAGAAGGCATGGACTTTGTTAATTCCTGTTGGTGATCAGATTGTCTTTTGCAATAAGTAAATGGCACAAGATGCCAGGCAGTTGCTGGAGAACATGACCAATACCTGTGTGCTGTAATTTAGCTTTCCAAGAACATGTGGTGGGTGATACTACAGACCAAAAGTTTTGCTTTTGCAGATATCCCTGTTTTGACAACTGTCTCACAACTAAACCCAATTCAAATGTTCAGATTCAGGATCAATTAAATGTTTCCCATAGGCATTTGTCTAACACAAATCTATAAAATAAAACTGTTTACCTATTTCACATGAAATATCTCCCCATCAAACAATAAATATCCTGTCTAAGGAAGGAAGCTGTACCAAAACCCTGTATTGTTCTGCTTGACTTTTCACTGTTGGAGAAATGCTTGCAGTCCATTCATTTCCATGGATGCAGGCTCTGCTTTCTCTTACATAGAAATAACATAAACTTTGCTTACTGTTACTACTTTTGTCTCAGAAATTGTTAGACCAGTTGTGACCCCAGAGATTATTTTCATTAAATCTTTGAATTAATTCCTTGACTAATATTTTAACAAAAGTAATGCCAAACTAAATATTATAAATACGGAATGGGATGGGTAGGAAGACTCTTCTTGTTTTTCTTTTTAAATTTTTCTGTAGGAGGCATTTCTGTTTGAAAGTATGCATTTCAAAGATGGGTCCAACTCAGTGAAAGATAACCCTAATTATTAGTAATTACAATTTCTATTTAGTGCAAGAAAGTAAAACTCATGCAGAAATATCTTGGAGCTTCCAGTACATTGTATTATCTTTCTTCAAATACATGTTGTAAACATCTATTTTATCTTGAAATGCAAGTATTTAAAATGTGTACTTTAAATTTTAAGTAAATATTTTGTTTCAACATCCTAGAATAATTCTTGTAGACAGAGAAAATTAGGGACTGTGCTAAAGAACTGAAGAATGGAAAGGATAGTTTCATTCCTTGCATAACTGACAAACTCGGGTCACTTTTGTGGAAGATAGCCTTAGTGACAAAATATGAAAAAGACTAATAATTCAAAAATTACCAGGCCATTAATCTTGTCTTTAAAAGAGAACAAACTGATTTATTTCAGAGAGGGTTAAACCTGAGGTGCAATTTATAATCTTTTTGATAGGCAAATAATGTTGAAAGATTAATAATGTCATTCTGTATGATCTGTCTCTTGAGCTGTTTTTCTGAAAAAAATGTAGTGATGACATAAGGCAACAAGAAAGCTTCAATTTGCTGTTCATTTGCAGAGAGGTGAGAACTGAATACATGAGAAGCACCACTTTGTGAACTAGAATGAGCAGCATTGCAAATGAAGATTGATTGCTCCTTCAAAATTCAGTAGTTGTCATTGAAGATATTAGAATAGTTTGAGTCCAGTTATCATACATATCATCAGAAAATAACACAAATTAAGGAAGAAGGGAAATTCCAAAAGAATTTGTCAGATGTTCCCCCTCAGAGAGAAGAAATTTGTTTGGAGTTTTATCTGTAAGGTTCTGTTGTGTCATTACATTGTCTCCGACCCTTCTCATTATCTTTTCCAGCTTTAGCCATTGGTTTTCAACCTTGGAAAACAGTGAAAAGAAACAGTCTTTGTTACATATAAAACCACAGTGAAGTTTTTACAGTTGCAGTCTTCATGTAGTTTTTGATGTTTCTTAGAGACTCTTGGGAGAGTTGGACTGGGGAACTCTTTTTATGGCCAGTCACTGGAGTTCCTCATGTGCCTTCCCTTCTCCTTTGGAAAGTGTCCTACAAGGGCTAGTGAAGGGCTTAAAATACTGTGAAAGAGTCTGATCCTTTCTGTAAGCAAGAGCAGGGGAAGACTTTGCAGCACAATTGTTAGACCTGGCTATGTCCAAAGATGGATAGCATTTGTATTGCTTCTTCCTTACTCTAGAGATTACTGTAGGGAGTTTTTCCTACATGCTGTGGATTGGGCAAATGGGATTTTTCATGATTCTGTTCCAACTTGGACATCCCTGACATTTTGGGAAACTCAGACTTTCAATCCAAAATTAGGCATAGGAAAAGTCTAATGAGTACCTCTCATGAGAACTACTAAACTTAGCAGAATTCCAGTCATTGTTGGGGCTACTATTAGCTAAATATACTGTATTATCTCTGATACCTCTCATGGTAACTGTTGACAAACATATAGTAACTACTATACTTTTTTGATATTTACAGAAATTCATAGACATTAAATTTTTCTACTAGATTTAATAGACCTTTTAAAATACTTCTCTATGCACTGCTAAAAACCAATAGAAAATATTCTTTAGTTGCTTAAATATACTTTTTTTAAAGAAAATAAATATTTAGCTATGCTTATATGATAACAGTCCTAAAGTTCTAATTGTTTGTTTTAAATTCTTGTGTGTACTGCTGGAGAGACTCTCCTACAGTTTATTGGAACTCTCTCCAGATTCTGCTTGTGAGTTCAATGTTTCTGAAAATCTTTACAACATTGCAGTTTTTTGGTTTTGTTTTTAGATAGAAGTGATGCAGTTGAGCTTCCTATAAAATTCACTCCTGGGTATGCCGGTTGCTACCACTGTCAGATTCTTCTGAAGTCCTCCTGTGATGTTCGTGTCTATGAGATTGAATGTGTAGTGAATACAGACCATGCTGAAGCAGAGCTTGAATTTCTAACTCCAGCTTACCAGGCAGTGATTCAGGATATTCCAATAGTAAGTTCACTTTACTAGTAGAAACTAAACTAAGATTCAGGATTTTTAAAAACTGGACTTTGGATCAAAACTGTTAAAATTTACAGTTGTAAAATGCACAAATACATGTAAATACTGACTTGAGTATTATTACTTAAAGTCCATATTGGACATAATATAAATCTTGTTGGGAAAGTAGTTTCTGGCAGTTCTTAAAATAAATTACTAGTTTTGATGGGTTTATTTCTAATGTTTCACTTCTGTCCTGACAATTGTTAATCTGTTCTTTAATAATGTTATCACACTGAAAGTGAAAAAAGGAGTTGTTTAGTCTGGAGAATAAATGTATTGTTTCTGAAAAAAAGGAGAGCTGTTGAGGGGAACATACACACAATATGAAAAATATGGCAAGCATAAGCAGTATATCGTATGTGGTTTTATCATATCTATTTTGTATATGAAACCCTTGACCCATGAGAAGTAAGACCAGGGAATGAAGATGGCATGTAGGTCAGAATATCATCTCCCTCAGAAAAATATTGCTCAACACTTTGAGAACTTTTCTGATTTAAAAGAAAAAAATTACGAAAAAAATTATAGAGAAGGAGCTTAAGCTGCAAGAAAGGGTAAAGATTGTTTAAGAGATAAGAATAGTAAAATATTTCCTGAGATCTGAACTATGGTGTGGTCCATGTACTTGATGTAACCTTTTGATATTAAAGCCACTGAAGAATACTAGTGGGTTAATTTATGGAAAAATCATTCTGAGATTTTGTAGACAAAAGAGTGGGGGGAGGTTCAAATAAGGAGACAATGTCTGGGGAAAGACCATACTGTGGATGCTATGAAATACTGAAAGTAGACAAGGCACTAGTTCATTACGAAAGTGAAAAAAAAAAAGGAAAGAAAATGAAAGGAAATCCTATTACAGTGCTATCTTTTCTCTTACATAAATTTTAAGAAATTAATATATTATTTATTAAACATTGATTTATTGACTGTTATATTAGCTGAAAAACAGCTGTTATATAATACAGAAAGGTAAGGGGTTTTTCCACCTTGTTTGAACAGAGAGTTTTAAACAGATTGGCATTATTCTTTTGAATTTTTTTTTTCACTTGAGTGAACCTAGTAATTAGTGTTCAAAGCACTTTTTACAGACACTAGCAAACTAACTGTCATAAAATCTGTGTGGTAGGTGGAAGACTTTATAAATGGAGCAAATAAAATAGTTAAGAAATTTGCTTAAAGCTACATAGAGAATTAGTGACAGAACCAGAATAAGAACCCACCCGAATCTAAAATCTGTGAATATCTTTTTATCTTGGAGTTAAGGCTGAACCTCTAAAGTTTCTGTAATTCTCACAAGCATGAGGTGAATGTAATTGTTCCATCATTCACTTTCAGTCTCTCCAGTTAAAGAGGTGTAGGTCCTATACATGCAGCCTTATTATGTACTTTGGATTCAATCACTTACGATCCTGTGAGAAGATTCTAACTCCCTTAGTGTTAATTGTGTTTCTTATTGACTTAACAGGCTTCAGATAAGATTTTGCGTTAAGCAGAGATCCTGTAAGAATTAGATGACTAAGTAATTAAAACTGTTTGTTAATGTACAAGTTCAAGGGAGTAGAATTTAACAAAGATTTTATTTTCATTTTCTAATGTTTGGGGTTGACCTTAATATCTTTCTTTAGAAGACATTTTAAGACAAATTTATGCTGTATTAGAAGGATTTGTTACAGAAGAGTTTCAAAGTGACCATGTTTGTCAACTACATTTCTCCAACTGACAAGTGTTTGTGTTTGAGACTAAGAAAAAATACTTACTGGTGTAATCATCACTAATTTGGATAAAAGAAGCATCTAATACCAATGGCACTAGAAATCATTGAAAATAAAACAATTTAAGCCCCCAAATTTTCACTGCCCTCCTCCTTTCATTAGCAAAGAACAATCATGGTGATGTTTTTCCTCTATCCCATCTTTTAAAACAGTAGATTAGCAAAGGGTGATGACCTGCCTGTTTTAAAAATGGTCATGGCTGCCAGGAATAAGGGATTTATTATAAGCTTAACTCATTTTAAAATGAATTTTTAAAATACACTGTTTCATTCTCCCCAAAGTTGCTCTGAGCCAGTACTTTGGGAAAATGAGTACAGTGCTCTGTTTTGATGACAACTGCAAGTAAAATCTGAAATGCATATTAAAAGCTTTAAATGCATAACCTAATTTACATCTTTACTTTGATTTCAGAGTAACATGTCCAACCAGAACTGGAAACTTGAAGCAATTTTGGAAGGACAGGGTTTTTATGGCCCTGCTCTAATAAATGTGGGTCTTGGTGAAACAGCTCTGTATCCTCTCATGTTCAAGCCTATTGCTGAGTGCATAACAACGGTAAGAGGGAAATCAGTTTCAACATTTGAAAAGGATGTTTCTGTCAATAAAATTTCCATCAGTGTTCAAATTATGAAAGTGCTTAAGCAGTTACTAACATTAGGCATCTGCTTGAGAGTTAAAAGTTGAAAGATTGCCTACTAGCTAAAGTAAAAAACCAAAGGAGCTAACTTTGCAAAGCTTAAGATTAGGCATGATTTTCCCACCACCTTTTATTATCTCTTCCTTTATTTGCTCTTCTATCATACCCTCCATTTTAATGAAATGACCAGTTACTTTGTAGAGATTCTGAACTTTGATCATAAAAATGTACATTGTGTTAGTCTGAATTTAAATACATATATTAAATTGTTTTTTGTTACCTAAGTAATAACGTAGTAACAGTGAGTATTTCTCATTGCATGCGTACATCACAAATGAATTTATGTCATGGATACTTTGTTTTATAAAATCATTTCTCTTACAAGTTAAGCTACTACTTAGAAGCTGCTTTTGCCACTGGAGTAATCACTATTCTGAATGCTAAAATGAAGAGCAGAGCAAACGCTATGGCATCTTTAGCAAGAAGCAATATATGTATTTTTGCCTGTATACTAGCTGAGAGATTTTGACTGCAGGTTGCTATTCAAACATGTGAATTGCCAAAGACAAAAAAAAAAAAAAAATTGTTCTGTGAAACATTAGTAATCCTTCTGCATGCATTACCAACCAAGTATAACGTAGTTTAGGAATCCAGTATTATAAAACTATTAAAAGCCAAAATCCCTGAATTCTTTGATGACAAAAAATTGTGAAGACCATTTTAGTTGAAGGATAGATGGAAATGATTGAGCAAAGTTATATTTTATTTGAGGAATAAGGATGCATGAGAACATGTTTTCTTGGATATTTGTTTTCCAGGAAGAAGCCAAGAAATAAAATAAAATCTAGAAGTATGAAGGCTTTATATTGTTAAATTTCATAATTTAGAAAAATGAAAAATCAAAGCTTTTGTTTCTTTAGTTTTTGTCTCTGTTTAACAGCAGTTTACTTAAGAACTAGAAAAGTCAATCGGAACGCTTTCTTGTAAGCATGCTTTTTTTCCTGGATTTAAGACTAATAGACTAAAGGAGTTAATTTGGCAGCCAAAGGGGACTTTTACAGTGCTGAAACGTTTTTTTTCTTCTTTCTTTGTCATAGGGAAGGCTTATTCTGCGAAATACTACAGCTGGCACTGAAAACATCTTTAGCCTTAAGGGAATAGGGAAGAAACCTCTGGCACAGGATCATATTGTGATAGATTGCCAAGTGAGAAAGGTCACTCGAAAAATTTTATGGGTGCCCAATCATACTAAGAACAAGTTAACGTACAAGGTAAAGTTTTGCAATAATGTGACAGCTATTTTTCTATCCAAGGTCCTACGAATTATGTATTACAATAGCAAATATTATTGTAATTACAGATATACTATTAAAATTCATGTATCCATGTGAAATTATATCTAACTATAGCTTTTAGTATATGGATATATTTATAGTCAGGAACTCTGTGAAATAGTGTATGATTTTACTGTATGTTCCATGGAAAAAGATTTCTTAGTTTTTTCATCTCGTTCCTAAGGGGACATTTCTACAATTGCACTCTGTTCATTTGCTAGTCTTTCCTCCCTTCCTCCTCCACTTGTTTGAAAACAGTGGCAAATTCCATCAGTTTTGAAAACAGTTAAGGAGCTTGAGAATAAAGGGTTCCTAAAATCTTCTTAAAGTATTGGAATATTACAAGAAAAGGACAAAAATTGCTATCCTACTAAGGGAACAATTGCAGCATGAGCTCACTATATATCTGTTCCTAATGGTCTGGCAAGTCAGTGCTTGCATTTCTTGGAACAAATTATAGCAGTTAGTGTCTTTTGCCCAGCTGTTGTTTCAGGGATGTTGGAAGAAGTTGGAAGAATACTACTTTATGTGTTTGCTAAAGGGAAAGAAAATTTAAAGGAAATAACAAACTGGAGTTGTTGAAGGGCAATGGGTCACTGCGGAGACGGAGTAGGAGGTGCTGAGGTAGTTGTGATTTCAGTGGAGGGTCATAAACTGTAAATTCTTAGAAAATGCAGTTTTGTTAGTTTCCCTGCTCAGGAAGATCCTTTCACTATTAAATGTAATCCTTATTATTTTTCACTGTTTTAGTTAAATATATTTTATAACTGTATTTACACAAACACATTTTCCTATTTAAAAACACTGTTGTGTTACTGTAACTGCACTATTTTCCTACCGTTTATCTTGTCTGCATGTTTAATTTGAAAGTGAGAAAAGTATTTCAGTAATATTCCTCACTTTCCTTATCCATGCATAGGATGCCATGTCGTATGCCAGCAGAGGTGGAATATACATTAGGGCAAAAAAGATGACTTCTGTTTTTCTTCTCAGCTGCAGAGAAGGTTCTTGAGCAAGAACATCTTGGATCTTGCTCAACAAACACCACCTTTGTGACTCTATTATGGCATTTAAATCTACAGTAGATAGCATCTAGATACTATGGCTGGATACTATTTGCTAGAAGGGCCCAATCTGTGAAAACAAGGCAGGAAAGAGTCCTCTAAAAATTGACAGCATAGGTAAGTATATATTTTTGAACTGAGAGGTTTAGGTGTTGGGGTTTTTTTGGTAGTTTTACTTTAGGGGGGAAGGAGGGAAAAGTGGAGAATGTAGATTGTAGAAGATAAAATCTGACTAGTTAACTAGTGTGGACTTCTGAAATGAGTGATCTTTTGTTCTCAGTCTTGTTACCAGTAGCACCAAATGCTGCTTTACTCAAAATGACAGATATTGGTAGAGTGGCCTCACCTTATTTTATAAAGAGAGATCATGTATATACCAGTGCCGCCCTTCTATTGGTTTGATGGGAATTCATTGCAATGTAAAATACTTCCTTAAACTCTTCCTAGTCTCCAATTTTTCACTATTACAGGAGGATTTACATTTAATAAATTTTGTATATGATAAAAAGGTCCAGCTTCATGTTCCTATTTTTTGACTCATTATTAAAACCCCCAAACAAAGTAGGAAATGTATTTTTTGGGCATCACCAGCTTTGACATTTTTCTTTTCAACAGTCTTAGCTTTTTAGATGTGAATGCATTTACATTTCTAATACATTTGTACTTTTATCTCTGAAAGAAGTGAATGTTTTTGAAAGTTGACAACAGAACTGCTTTTGCATTTTGTGTGAACTCAATTTTTGTGCCAATGAAAGTGAAAGACACTGAAATATCAAACTTGAAAATGAATGCATTAAAATTGTTCATTGTATGTCTTCTTCAGAAACTTTGCATTAAATGAATTTATGACAGCTGTGACTATGCCAGGGTGAGCTGGGTCTGACTGAACTTTGACCTCCTTGAAGGTGTTCTCTGAGTACCAAAATCTGGATTTCGGGTTATTTTTTTCTTCCGCTTGGTTGGTTTTGTGGTGGTTTGTTTGGTTGTGGGGTTTTTTTGCCTCTGTAAAGTACCACTTGACAGTCTAATCATGTGTGCTCTTTTTGCTCTGGGACTTTTGTGAGAGAAGTAGTAAGGCCACCTATTTCATGCTTGTATGCATGTAATAAATTAATGGTGTGAATAATGTATTTTCTCTATATTTGGATTTTACCCAGAAGCTGTTGCAGAACAGTTGTTGAAGCAAAGTGGGCTGGAATTGTTGGAAAAGGCATGATTACAAAACCTACCAGTGTCCAGAAACTGTGTCCTCAACAAAGCAATCAATATTAATCACTTCCAGCACTCTCCAGCAGATGTCATGTAGTGTCTTGTGCTACTGTAGTGAGTGAAGGTCATTTGCTCGCTTTTAATTCCAAAAGGGTTAGTCTGTAAATTAGGATTTAATCAGTAAATCCAGAACATGATCACCATTATCTGTGGTTTTTAGAAGAAAGGGGGAAAACTCCTCTAAGGGGGAACTGTGACCAACAACCTTGTTAGAAATACAAAATAAACTTTATTTACTCAGAAGTGCATAGCACAAAGGACAACAGGAAAAAGAAATGATACTGATTTTGTTGTTGTTGTTCATTCCATGCTGCCTCATTACTGTAATTTCTGGATAGTCTGTTGTGAAGCAGAACACAACAGACCATGATTTTGCCTTTGCCAGTGTTTCCCTTGGGGGCTTTTTAATCCTGCATCTTTGAAATTTTACGGTATTGTCCTTTAGGTAAGTTGATTAGGTAGAGGAAATCTTGTCAGAAATCTTGGAGACAGAACAGAAATAATCAAAAAAGTAATGGTTTTAGAAATGTTTTTAATGGGATCTTTTGTAATTTTGTTGGCTAGTGAATGTCTTCAGATGGCACCAGTCTTTTTTCAGTGATGCCCAGTGATAGGACAAGAGGTAACGGGCACAAACTTGAACATAGGAAGTTCCATCTAAGCATGAGGAGGAACTTTTTACTTTGAGGGTGGCAGAGCACTGGAACAGGCTGCCCAGAGAGGTGGTGGAGTCTCTGACTCTGGAGACATTCCAAACCCACCTGGATGCCATCTTGTGCAACCTGCTGTAGGTGAACGTGCTCTGGCAGGGGGGTTGGACTAGATGATCTCCAGAGGTCCCTTCCAACCCCTGTGATTCTGTGATGTTGTGATTCTGTGAATTGGTTGGTTGATTTGCCCCGTACATCCTCCATTGATGGAGTGCATACACTATACAAGGTAACTTCTCATAGATAAACTGGGACATAGATGATATTTTAAAAAAACATAAGTATTTAATTTGCTGAAGTAATAAAGCTCAGCCTCTATGAAGAATGGTATAAGATGTGCCAGTAGCTGACAAGCATAATTTACAGGCATGTCCATAAGCAATTTACAATGAGTGCTTAACAGTAAGTAATTTAGCTGAATTAAGACTTGGGTAATTTTGCCTTTGAGGTGTAAATTTAGCTTCACTGTTCCATTTTAATAACTGAATATATTAAACTATAAACTTAATAAAAAATAATTTCATTAAAAATTAATTACATTGTATATATGCTACCCTGTTACTCAGTATTCACTGTATATATCTAATAGCTTCAACCAAAATAGGGATACCACTGCAAAAGTGACTATTGAAAATGGAAGTTAAGTTTGGGAGGTGTAAAAGGGAAATAATTCTTTCCTTTTCTCCATTAAGAAAGCCCTCTTTCCTCTGATTAATGCTTTTCCCATTTCAAACATATAGAGTGCTCATGTCTGGAGCAGCAATAATTTTTGTATGTGTGGTTTGCTTGTCTGTGCAACCACTAACGTGTCAAGGGACTCGGGGAGGGAAGAAGTGCCTTTGGAATTCAATGGAGGTCATGTGCTTGACTCCATCAGTCTACCTTTAAAAATGCTAAGCAAAACACGTTCAGTGCCTTCCATGAAAGACAATTTCCATAAATTCCTTGAAAAATGTGAATGTTTTATGAACTGTTTTCTACTGATTGATGTGTAAACCTTAGGGAAATACTGCCACTGTGCTTTTCATGGCTGGTTCTAGGGGATATTACAACAAATAGTCTTTCTTGTGATTAACTTACTCCTGGGTCTGAAAAAAACATTACAACAGACTTCATAAAGAATTTGTGCACATATAACATCAGCCAGAGAGCACATCCTTCTCTGATGCTGAATTAATATAAGGTTAGTGACTGCAATGTAAGTGGATTTTAGTGGCTGTAAAATTAGATTCAAATCATCCTACAGAGGTAGGAAATGTAAAGTATTTCTATAAAGTCCAATCTGTCAGTCTCATGACAAAATTTTTTATACCATTTTCTTTTGATTTTTATATAAAACTCTGTTGCTGGATATAAATAATTATCTGGTGTGTTGATGCTTGCTTCTAACGACACCTTTGATAGTAACTTTAGCTATAAAGGTGCCTATTTCTTTCAAGGCTTGGTTTTGCAGTAAAACTATAAAACTGTGTAACTGTTTTTCAGTGCTGCTCAAAATAGTAAACTCTCTAGAGGAATCTCAAGGCTCAGTTAAATTACCTTTCAGGAATTAGGTTATACAAACTGTTAGTAATTTTCAAAAGTATTATAGAATAAATACATAATCAAAAACTACGAAATTCCCTGTTCTTCAATGCATTTCTCTCTCTATCCTCTATATATCCATTTTAGATCTTTATAATGTCAATGAAAGAATGACATGAAGGTTGGGTATTTGTAACAAATGTCTCAAAATATTAAAATTATATACTGTAAATCTTTTAATGAGGGGCTTCCCTGTTCAGGCTGTCTTGTTTACTAATTTATGTGAGATGTCCTGAGAATAAATTCCATGCAACTCTAGTAACCTGATTGCTGAAGGTCCCATACCCTCATCTAGTTTGTATTCTTTAACCACAAGTAAATCTGCGTATTTCATAATCCTTCTAGTTTTATCTGTCCTTCCAATTTCAGTCCTTCTGGCTTCCACATTGCCTACCACTACTACTGTAACAGGCTTCACTACAGAAAAGCATCCTTCATAGCAATAATGAATGGTACAAAGGCCTACAGAATGTAAGAATAACTGTGGTTGTTGGCAGGGTTTTTTTTGTGATTACTAGTTATGAAATTGTTTGATCAAATAAGGGTATAGTAAGGTTTTAGGTCTGATTTGTTTCTTGAGATAGGTTAGTGGTTTTAACAAGCTGGCCTGGCTGGGTTATGAATCTGGATTATGTAGAACTCCAGATTGCAGCTGAACAGGCAGGAATTATTTGGGGAATATACTCAGTGCAACGCAAAGATGTTTTATTTCAGTGTTTTAACAAGCTGGTGGCAAAATAAAAGTGATTGCAAGAACTAAACAAATTCCTAGTAACTCAGGAACTTGCGAGGTATGCACTGAAAGGAGTATGAGGGAAAGTAATGGGGGCTTCTTTTGAAACATCTGTCATTCCTGACAGTATTGAAAAAAATCTGGTTATCAGATTGATCAGTGACTCTCACAGACCCAGTTCTGGCCTAGTGTCAAAGAGCATTAAGTTTTTAATAAGTAGAGCCTGTCAATATTTTTAAACAGACCTGAGAAACAACTTTCAAATGGAAACATTGAACATATTACTGTCTAACGTCATTATACAAAGAGACAGTGGAATTTAAGTATATTTGATTAAGCTCGGTACATCTGTTTACCACTTTGACTTGAAGTGTCAGCTGATATTTTTGAAATTATGCTTGTTTGGTTATTCAACTGTGCAAAAAATGATTTTTTTTGCTATAATTTTGAAGACTGGCTTTCCATTCCTATTCATCTTAAATAGCCACATTACAGTTCTGCAGAATGAGTTTTCAAATCTGTGACTGATAAATTAGATTTAATTTTACATTTTACATTTACATTTTACATTTACATTTTACAAATCTGCTGCATTTATACTTTCTGGCTGTGTGTTAATAATGACTTCAGCTATAAGACAATGGAGAATACTGTCATTTAAAAATTAAATCTTTGGTGATGGATTGATCTGAGCAAATTTTCTGCAGGGTCACAATGATAACTTTAATAATATTTTACATTTTGGTTTCATTGTGGTATTCTACAGTTCTTATTTTCTGAGTGATAGTGAAAGAATGTAACCTATTTTATGTAGGTTTGGGGAAATTTATGGATACTGAAAGCCAGCATTTCTTCACTGAATAACCTGTAGTGATTGCATGATAAATATTACAGCAACTTGAACAGCTTTGCTGTTTCTGAATTATGTCACACATTGTCGTTCTAACCAAACCTATACAAATCACACATCTAATTTTGTTATGAATTTTGTTATGAATTTGAAGGACTGATAATGGTATGTAGACACAGGCTTTAATACAGAACTTCTCTTGCACTTCCAGTCATTTAAGAGAGTCCAGTGTAATGTTACAGGAATACCCAGTAGTAACTGGCCATTAATAATTTCCCCTGAGAATAACTCCCACAAGTTGAGTTTACTACAGAATGTTCTTGACTTCCAAAAGCAATGGGAATTGTGATACCTAAAAGTTCTTATTGTGATCCTAAGATCATTCCTACTTTCACCGCAGAAGGTACTTGAGTGAGACTTTAGTCTGTCCATTAGTTTTTATTTATACTGGATTCTGGCAGCACAACGCAATGGAGCAAACATCAATTTGTTAAAGTTGTTTCCTTTCAAGCTTAACTATATCTCACTAGAGCTAGAAAATAGTCAGAATAGCTCCAGTATTTTTGCTATTTTGGCCTAATTTCTTAAAAATACATTTTTATCAAGATCTGTCTCATTGTGGAAACATAATTCAATATATAGCAGTTAAACAGAAGGATGAGGAAGCAGTGGCAATGACAGCATAATCCTTCAGTGTGTGTTAGAAGCTGGAGTACGTTATGTCAGGATGTTCAGACAGGGAAAATCAACAGGGAGAATGATACAAAAGCAATGCATGTGTGGTAGTGTGGACTTGCTGCATATTTGGGCTTGTGAATTTGCCAAAATTATGAACAGAACTATGACTTTATCTTTTGGCACAGAGGTTTAGATAGTAATGTAGATTAGTTGATTCAGCATCAAGTTATGTTAACGCTTAAGTTAATACAGAAACATACATTCAGATTTAAGGTTGCTCAGCTGAAACCCCAGATCATAAGAGAAGCCTTCAGTAATTAGTTGTGTTTCATACCAGTGTTTCATAATCTCTTTTTTAGTACTAATTCCTTTACAGCATAAATAGTATTCACGAACCTATGTGTATAACTAGAAAAAATGTTAAATACAGTACTGTTGACAGATGTTTTATTTCTGAATTCATTGGGTAGTTTGTCATTTAAGTTGTGCAAGTTTTGTATTTTATTTTCTTATTGTGTGTTTTATGAAAACAGAGAGAGAAGGAATTCCAACTCTTTGGCTTGGCTTGCATAACTTAAAACAGTCTTCTTACAATTTTCCTAACACCTTAAAGAACTAAGGAAGGCTGTTTTTGTCCTTACTGGAGAGGATGGGAGAAGGGTAGTTGTCACGTTAAAGACTTTCACTGCTTTGTCTATCAGAGTCCCAGCAAAGGACTTTCACTGAGTCAGATTCACAAAAATCAAAATTAGTTACTTTGTTGAAAGCAACAGAACAGATGTGAGATTGCTGTTGATAAATTCACTGACTGCAATAGCACTACTAATTAAGGTTAATATTACTAGCAAAAATAACAGTAATACAACACTCAGGGGGGTAACATTCACCAGAGGGTGAAAGGCGTCCCTGCCTGGGGTGGAGGAAGAGGACACAGCCTGTTGGCTGGTCCATCAGGTATTGAGATTCTTCTCTCCCAATTTAACAGTAATTTTCTCTGTCTTTTTATCCTCAAAATTGTGAGGTTTCCCTCCCCTAGGCAACATGTAGTATGATTTGGGTGGAAAGATGAGTGCTATAGCCATATATGATCTCTATAATCTTCATTAGCATATGCAGGGTGTCAACTTTAATATGCATTTCACAGGTAATGAGGTAGAGGTCAGTTATTGGGCATGACAGCCTTTTGAAGAAACAAAGAACTACACAGGTTCCTGTTGTCTTGTCTTTGCTGATGAAAAGCAGGGCTGTCCTGACTCCACAGGGCTCCCTCCTTATCTGCATCCCGTGCTGTCCAGGTGAGTCTCCACTCTCCCGGGTTGCACAAGAGATAGCAAGGCCAGTCTTAATTGTTCTTTGAGCACAGAGACTTCACTTCATTATCCAAATTCCAAAGTAGTGTGCACTGTAGTTTACCTTGCAGTCCCAGTTCTCTGATCATTTAGACTTGGGGCATTTTGAAGCATACCTTGGCTGTCTTTCTACCCTCAAAGGGAAAACTGCATGAAATGGCAATGTGCAGTCAGATTTCACCTTGATATGAAGCTGTGAAGCCATACGTATGATGTGCATTTGGGTAAGGACAACAGGATACACCTTCTTATGAGAACTTTAGGAAGAGTTTGGGAAACGTGAAGGCAGACTGACAGGAGAAAAGCTATTAAGAATTTTAAAATTCTGGGATTGGGCTGTGTATTAGAAGCATGTATATTTATGGAGTAGTGTGATTGTAACTGAATTAGTAGAAACTTTGTTAAACCAAAGCATTAGCAGGAACAATCATAGAATACCAGGTTGGAAGGGACCTCAAGGATCATCTGATCCAAACTTTCTTGGCAAAAGCACAGTCTAGATAAGATGACCCAACACTCTGTCCAGCTGAATCTTAAAGGTTTCCAATGATGGGGAATCCACGACTTCCCTGGGGAGATTATTCCAATGGATGATTATTCTCGCTCTGAAAAATTTTCCTCCTTGTAAAAAGGAAGTCTTCATCTCCTCTAAGTACTGGAACATAGTGATAAGGTCTCCCCTAAGCCTTCTTTTCTCAAGAGTGAACAAACCCAGTTCTCTCAGCCTTTCCTCATATGGCAGACTTCCCAGTCCTTTGATCATCTTTGTGGCGCTTCTCTGGACCCTCTCCAGCCTGTCCACATCTTTTTTGCATAGCGGCGACCAAAACTGAATGCAATATTCCAGGTGTGGCCTGATAAGTGCTAAGTAGAGCGGGATTATGATTTTATCTCTGTTGGTGATGCCCTTGTTGATGCAACCCAGCATCCTGTTGGCTTCCTTTGCTGCATCAGCACACTGTTCACTCACGTTGAGCTTGTTGTCCACCAGGACCTCCAGGTCCCTTTTCACAGAAGACCAAATTTTAGACACAAGGAGGCAAAAGAATACTATCAGATGGAAAAATAATATTTTTTTTTAAAGTTCAATTACTGTTACAATATGGTGGGAACAGTGGAAAACACATAGAAAGAAAGAAGGAGAATTAGAGGTGCATAAAGAGTGAAATCAATTGACAAATTTTAGGAAGCATTTCAAGTAGCATTAAATGATTTCCAGAGTTCGAGGTGAAAAGATTAAATAGATCAAATGAATGAATGACAAATTATGAAGAGAGAGTTCATGCACAGAGATAAGGAGTTAACTAGAGCTATCTCAAGCTAACAAGTCTATCTCTGTCTTTACAAAAGGATTCCATTCTCTATAAATTAGCAATGAACTCATTTACTACCAAGGGAGCAGTAGAGATGCACAACTATTTGTAGTGGAAAAAGGCATAATTTTTCATGGGAAAATACTATGCATTCAGAAAGCTAATGTCTGTAAACTACCCTCTGATGTCTGGTACCTAGCATCTAGAAGTATTCATGAAAATGAGAGAATTTAAAACAGCCAAGTTAAATGCTTCACTGTAGAATTTTTCAAAATATGTACTTCAGTTATTTTAAAAATAGAAGAAAAATCAGAAATCTGCAGATCTATCATTCCAGCATGTTTTGTGTGGAATGTATGTAAAGATGAATCTTTGCTTTCATTAAGGATTAGAGTGATGGAAGAAAAAAGGACCTTAAAAGTAAACTGAGCTTTTAAATTAATATAAACAGTATCATTTTTATACCTGTCATATAAGCACATAATACTTAATAAAAAATTTCACACAAACTTACGCATATGATTGTAGATTGTTAAAAGCAAGGTTATTTCTAGTTCTGGGAAGTCTTTTGAACATCCATAAAGAGATTCAGAGGATTTATGTAATTAAATTCATACGATGAAAGAACAACCCCTTCAGTGCCTTTGGAAGCTTTCATAAACAGGGATAAAAGAGGTGACAAAGTTCTGAGCTGCTGGTTGTTTTCTTTTAGACACTTCTTACCTTGAAATCCATTGTTTCAGACAGCCATCTGGGTTCTCCATCTAACTGGAGAAAGTAGGCACTCAGCAACAGAACTCTAAAAGAGCCAGCAAAAGGAACAGAGAATCATATATCCAGGCCAGTAGTAAAATAGTAAGACATATTTTCTCTATGGATGTTTAGTTAATCTCTTCAGTCTGAGCAGATTAGGACCAAGGGGTTTGTTCCAAGATCTACAGGTCTGGTCAGTGACCTAAAGTCCTAGTTATTTTTTTAAAAAAGTGTTGCTATAAGTGTCTTTCTGGTCTTATAGATGGGATTGGCATGAATTAGACTTCAGATATCCATGGAAAATTGCCTAATTTGGGGCTGATGGAGTTCAGTCATAAAATATGCATGGCAAGGCTATCCACTGTCAAGGAAAAAACATTTCAGGCTCTATCAGGAGTCAAAATATTACCTTCCTTCACAGGGGTAGGTTATAGCTCAGTGGAGAAAATAAATGTATACCTTTTGGAAGTGTGTGCCAAGTATTGTTTTTGTTTGTTTGTTTTGTTTTTTAAATCTAGCCAAATTTGAGAACTGTTAGTTTCTGGTGGTTCTGACCAGTAAGAAATTCATAAGCTGTGGTGACAAGAAGATACGATTGCCTGTCCATTGCCCATCTCTGATCCCACCCCTATTAAACAAAAAACTGTCAAAAGAATGAAGAATCCTCCTCAAGAGACTGTGGCATGCTATATATATATATATGTATTTGTACATATATACATGTACATATACATGTGTATGCTTCATGCAAGGAGAAAATGGACTTTATTAACACTTAATAGAAATATAATACTAGAAGGGACCACAAGGATCAGCAGGTCTCCACCCCTGAGAATTACAGGCAGTCATGTAGTAAATATCTAGTTTAGGTAGACTCACAGAACATTTAATGTACATGACTCCTATAGCATGAAAGACAAAATCTTCCTTAGCTCTACAACAAAATATGGGACCTGCAAAAATAGATGACAACTGTAATGTGTTTCTGGAAAAGTGTGGGAAAGTTTGAGATCGCCAGTGTCTTTGAACACTGAAACTGTAGTACATTTGTTATTTAAACATCCCAGATCACCCTAGGAATTGAACCATGTCCAACGCTAAGAAAAGAACAAAGCAAAAACCCCAACAATCTTATCAATCTGATGGAGGGGAGGTAAGGGAGAATTCCTTCTTGTCTCTTGATGTGGACACCTGGATTCAAACGCTGAAACAGTGGCCATGTATGTACTATCATTACTTCATTGCTTATACTCAACTTTTTCCTGTTTGATTATACAGTCACTTCATTGAGGTTAACATCATTATAAGTTCATTTAGCTTCTGTTAATTCACTACTCGATTTGGAAACTATCTATCCAAAACTTCCCTTGAGTGATAGAATATCACCAAACTTCCAGTCCCATATTTATTCATCAGCAATCCATATCTATTTCATGTTTATAGTCAACTATACCAGTAATGTTCCTTTTATTTTGACTTTTTTTTGTAGAAGCTAGTCTGATATGTCCAGTCTTTGACATAAACTATTACCCTACTTTCCTGCATTTTATCCAATTTAAATTAATCACATTTTTCCTACTTTTGCATCTGTTCCATGTTACTTTTTCCTTAAAAAAAAAAATCTCATTTTAATTAATCTTATTTCTATCCCTAATCATTTGCTGTCATTTCTGTTACCCTATCCTTATTTTTTAGGTACTTAGCCTTTACTTTCATTTACATTACTACCTTCATTGAGAACTGAAATGGAGCGGTCCATAACTGTAGAATCGCACCTAATTTATTTTTTATCTTGTGTGAAGTGAAACTTCCTTATGCTCAGTGTGTAGCAACCTTTCTTCTCCTATACTTTCTCTTTGTTGTTAATAGTTAGGGGTTGGGTTTTTTTTACTTTTTTTTCCAAGTGCCACTTCAACAGATCTTTCCATCATTCTCTTTGGCCTGTTTTTTTCTTGACAATTAGTCTCTCTTCCTGTTCTTTCTGGTTGTTGGACTTCTAATACCCAGCCTGAAATGCAGATTTGTTGGGGAAGAGGAAGATTGTTGCCCTACAGATTTTTTTCTCTGTTACTTGGAATAGAAGTTCCAGATTGTACTAGCACTTGAACAAAGAATTTTATTAATGTAAGTACCCCAGAGAAGACAAACATTATAGGCAATGATTGGCTGTAATAGAAGACAAGATGATCTTAGAATTGTTTTTTTCTACAGAAAATATGAACAAAACTTGTTCACTAAAAAAAAAAAAAGATAACTTTGAGGAGGAAGAAAATGATCCGTGCATCTAATGCTTTTACTGTTGCAAAAGAGATCTTTGTAGAATCCAAGTCTCTGCTTGGATGCTTGACAGGCTAGCTGTAGTCATTAATGAAACGAATAAATGAACTGGGAAAAAAAGTCAGGCCTTTCTGATGACTTGTGATTTCACTCAAAATTCACCTCAACAACACAGAGACAATTTTATTATTTAATGTAATAAGAAATTACAGCATGCTACAGTACTACATGATATCCTGAAATTATTTTTTAATAGAACTCCATGCCTCAGTTGAAAATTGTCACCTGTAGTCAGATGTCCACTGCAGAAATTGCAGTATCAATTTAAAATACCATCACTCAGCAGCAGTTTACTCCACCCAGTGGCAGAGGTAAAGGAAGAGGGGGTGTGAGCAAAACCACTCACGCAGTCCACCTGCTGGTGTTCCGCACAACCAGTGACTTAAGCAGGTAATCATCAGCTGTGGTTGGTAATGCCTCAGACTTGAACGTCTCTTCTATGAGTGGCTGATCATAGTCTGTCTGTAGCAAACTTATACAAGTGACAAAGAAATTATATGCAGTTAAAAAGTACTTTCAGCCTATATTCCTGCAATCAGCTTTATAGTTTACAAAATCTAAAATTCAGCATATGAAAATTGTATTGGTGTTTTCATTGTTCAAATAGTTACTATGTATGCCATCACATACATGTCATTTACAAAATATGACATATTAAAAAGAATGGTTTATTATCACTTGAGGTATAGCAATTGATGTTAAAACAGCACTTCAGATTTTGCTTTGCTGTGTCTATTTAGATGGATCACTACTGTTAAACCTCATTGTTACACTTCTAAAGAAAATGTATGTAAAGTATTAAGGGCCTGACTGTGCAACTCTACACATATGTAAGTAGTTCCATGGTCTAAGCAAGACACCTTTGCTCATATTGAGCAATAACTTAAAATTTGTGGTTGATATGATCTGTATATGCCAGCATTACTCTTACAGTATGTATTCTTTTCATGTGCATAAAGGTTGGGACTTACCAATAGTGTACTTTCTATTATACTCTGCTTTTCAAAGCTAGTGGAATGGATATTGTGTCTATAGTGTTCTTGCAACAGTAACTTGCTTTTGATGGTTTTTCCTCTTTGTGAATTCTCTTCACCAGGTATCTTCAGATCTTTCAATGGTGGGTGGTGCACCTGTTATTACTGTAGAACCAGATGACAAAGTCGCTTATACTTTGAGTGTATCTCCATGGAGACGAGGAATCTTTCAAGGTACAATGTAGATCCCAAATATGTAAAAACCTTATAAATTAGCAGATGAAACCTCTTTACAATTAATGCTTATATTTCTGTTCAACATAACCTTTTTTCTGGAAGTAAGGCTGTAATTACTGGTGATACTGGTTTTTAAGCTGGCTCATATTTTTATTTGTAAATGTATAGTGCTGCTAAAAATGTGGTCAGGTCCTTCAAAAATGCCAGCATATGTGCAAATTTATTTGGTCCCATGAAAACCGGCGCAATAGGAATTAATGATTTTGAATTATCACCAAGTTCTCAGGTTTAAGTTTAATTTTCTAAAACCTGTTGAATAGCAGTAGTTATCTTAGCACTACTAGGACCAAAGATTTAAAGGCAGAGACCAGAATGAGATTCTTTGCCTTGATTAAAGTTCAATTTGTTGACCACAAGGCAAGAGTACATACATAGAATGTAGCAAACTCGATTTCTTCTTTGAGATGTGTAGAGGCTAGGGATATCTAAAATTAATTGCAAATAATTTGAGTCACTCAATGTTTATACTGGTATTCTTATGATACAATAGCAAGACTCTTGCTTGTTTTAACTAACATCAGCATGTCATATTTAATGTTTTGTCCTGAAAAGAATTTCTTAAAATGAATGTTGTTTTAACAATTTAAATTTCATACTATTCAAATGCTCAGTAATAATTATACAACCCTGTGGTGCTCATTCTTTACTTCAGAACCTGAAAAGCACGGTTGTGAGAATAAGACTGTACAATCAGTCTTTTTCTTCCTTGTAGAGTAGCTATTGTAGTAACTCTCAGCAGACCAAAGTACGAGAGTGTGTTTGGGAGAGAGTTATGGGAACAGAAAAGACAGTCTTAAAGTAACTGAACAGTGCTCAGGAATCCTAGATTTTAACAACTTCTTAAACAAAAGGATTTCTGATATTGGATAAATCTTTTAATCCAAAATGCTTAGTGTATAGTTTTGATTTTGTGGGTTCCTATCTCCAAACGCTTTATTCTGCTGCCTTCTTAGACAATTGAGATTAATGACAGCTGTTTCCTCACCATTAAAAAGCTATTAAGTCTTGTCCCTGAGGATGCCAAGCTAGTTTGCTCTTCTGGCCATTTTGGGTTTAGTATCTGATGTGTAAAATGTAAGTAATAATGCCATTTCATTTCACAGGTGATTTGTGAAAAGAAATTAACACTTGTAACAAAGCTTGGCCCAGTGCCACAAGAAGACTTCAATGCCTTCTGCTGAATCTGTAGCCCTGAGACAAAATTCACTTTCTCTGAATAGGAGTCAGATTTCAATGAAATTTGTGACCATCAGAAATGTTCACCAGGAAATATTGAGGATGTACTGTATTTTAACTTACGCCTTTTTTTCAGGCTTTAAAGATTTAGGAATATTATCTTCTGGCTTAGAAAATCCCCAGTTCTTCTATACATACTGAAAGTTCCAGTAGAAGAGGTTCCAAGGGATCTATCATACAGCAAATTAATATTAGGTGGTAAAAGCCATGCCTTCAAAGGGACAGAGATGGCATGTTCAGAATGACATCTCCTGTGTTCTGTCATTCCTCTAACTTCTATTACAATGGTTTCCATTATATTTGGAAGTATTATATGTTCACTGAGTGAGAAAAAGAGAGAACAGTCAGTCTCTCTAACCTGACATAAAAGTTATTGGTTCAAAGGCTGGGAAGCCACGAATGCTTTTTTTTCAGAAAACAGTTCATTTATTTTATGCTTTAAAATAACTTGATAGAAGGCTGAAGTTATCCTTTGAAAACAGACAGGATCCAGTTCTCTACCATCCACCCCCTGGCTCAGTGCTTGCTTTAATCACTAACCTTAGGAAATCACATTCATTCTTCCTCTGGAGCAGGGAGAGTTTTGGTTATGTCACAGAAATTTGTACGTGCTCTCTAATCATTCAGCTGCTGTAGGAGGGAGAGAGGTGGAGGGAAGAAAGGCCACTGTCGCAGGTTTGAAAAGGAGCTGCTAATTTTGCTATCTGATGTTAGGACACCTGGTACTTAGGTTTATATCACACCTATCTAAGGTAACATCAGTTAGGAAGTGCTTACTTTGTGGCTTCAAGGAGAACGGAAGTCTGTCTGCTTCATACTGTGCAAGGCCGGGAAGTCATATTTGTTCCTCAAAGCAGAATTTTCCACTCCTGGGAAACTTTAATATCAAAACTGGGATATATATATATATTTTTGGCACTTTTAGGGTTTTTCAGCAGCTAGTCTGGAGCTTGAGGATCACAGATTTGATGTAGGTGATTCAAGTGGGATTTAATTAGGACTCAGGAATCTTAGTCCTTTCTAGGTTCAAGATACTACAGGTAAAGGATAATTTAAACGCCCAAAAAGAAAGGTACTCTTTATTCAGTTTGGTGAATTTGTTTAGAAGGAAGTACATAATCCATGGTACCAACATGTCGGATGATTGATAATAAAAAGCAACGCTCAAAAGCTATCCACGAAGTAAGTTTTATCCTATGGGGAAAAAAGAACAACTATTTAGATATCTAGTTGAAGACTCTGTCATAGTGCTGATGGAGGATTTTAAGTTTAGAACTCCCTAACTTGTAAGTATAAAACTTTGTAGCCTTTGTGTTCTAGTACTGTTCTTGTCATATTAAAATAAATTCTCATAAAAGGACTTTTACCATATAAATTGTTGTACTGAGCAAATGGTCTGCATTTTTCTTTATGTTCAAAGTCTTTTTTGCTGCAAAATTATATAGCTGCAAAATTATACTTCTTTTGCTTTCCTTCTTGCTAACTTACAATTGCTAAGCTGAAAATGGGCCCAGTTCTTTTCAAAAGTCCATTTGGAAGTGTTCCAATAGAGAGTTAATATTATATGCTTTGGCTGGTTTGTAGCTGTGTGACAGCTTTAACATAGAAATAATAGCTAATAAACATCTCACACAAGGTTCTGCACCAGATAAAATTCTTCAGCAATCTGTTTTCTAAGTAATAGAGCAATTTTCTTTAGGTTTGATAAAGCATCTTCTACGTATTACTTTATCTTTCATCAAACTCTTAATTTTGCTTTCTGCAGAATAGACCAGAATTTTACAGAATAGACCAAAACTCATAATGCTTGAAAATTTCTTGTGCAAAAAATATGCACTTGTTATAGTCAATGTCCTTTTATCCATAAAAATTTACTAGCTTTTGGAAAGGAGCTTTCTAATTTTACACATCACCTTTCATTTATTTTTCAACTATAGCTGTACTTAGTAGGCAGCGCTTTTCCATGCTGCTTGGAGCTTTGCAAACTTATGTTGAGGAAGAAGGGCAGTATATTACAGGCTATGGCCTGTCAGGTGGAGCTGTAGGACAAATTTAATGAGATGGTGAAGATCATGCCAATACATTCTGGCCTGTAAATGAGTTGATTAAAATTGTTTGTTCAACAGTATTTCCCTTCAACACTTGTGTGACATCTGATTTTTGAAATATTGTCCATTACTTTGTTTGGAGGAATTCTGTAAATTGATCTGCTGATCGCTCTAATTTCAATGGAAGAATAAGATCCTGTGCAGGAGGAAGACCGTCTCTGTAGCTTCTTGTAGCCATTGCTGTATTTCCAGCACCCATCGGTACCTTTGCTTTAAGCACGTCCTTTTCAGCTGAGACACCCTAACAAATTGAGACTAATTAATCTGTAATAGAGCCAAAATTAGAAGGATCTTCTTGTCCCTTGATTACCATAAATGGCTCTGGCATACCTCCACTGCTGGATCACTGGAGTTCACTGAGGAAGGGCTGCTCTATTTGTACATGCCACCACCTGGCAAGATGATCCCCAGCATACCCTTTCCATCTATCCTAGTGCAGCTGGAGTTGCATGCTCCTGTGCCCTTTCATATGGTTTCATTGTCACATTAAGAACAGTGAGAATTATAAATAAGACAATTCACCTCTTTATTAAATGCCAGAAAAACATTGAGGAATGGTAGTTGACAGCAGGATTTGCCACTCACTTGTTTCTCCTAGGTATGAGTCTTAAAGTTTTTTCTGCTTCCTTTTCATTGATGCAGGGAGCAATTCATTTAGTCCCAGTATACTAAAAAGAAGTAGGATTTACAGAAACTCTTTAGCATTTACATGCATCATCATGGAGGTTTTCCTATGCAAAATAAAGATTATAAAGTTTTGTTGTAACCTACAGTAAATACATTTTTTTTATCAGTAGAAAAATTGCCAGAAGAAAAACTGGCCAAAGCTAGAGCTTATATAAATTACACTAATCTTTTTTCTATATCTTCACAGATTTGTGTGGTGAATTCCATGGCTGCATAGCCTGCTGTTCTTGTTTCCAGTTAAAATATTGCGATATTATGGGCTTTTATCATCTTTCTGCACCAGCAAATAATCATGTACAATAAATATCTTTTGAATAGTCTGTTCAAATTATACAGAAAGGAAAAAATTGAATATTTCTTGCTTTCTTAATTGGATTCAGGGGTGTGGTATTGTAGCATATACCCAATGAGTCAGTCTAACATGTGGTGTTGCAGTTAGGATTTTATTGGGAAATAAAACAGCCTGCCTCCTTTTAAAGGGATGCATCTTCTCTAAAGCAATATAAAATGAGGCTTCAGTATTAATATGTGGACTGAAGCTGTATAAAATGTTTAAACACTGGGTAATAAAGCTAGAAAATTTGCAATGATGTTTAGACCAAGAAATCTTTTGAAGCAATGTTGTATCAGGAAAAAGAAAACCTCCACAATTTATGTCATTTTTAATCATTCATTTTCAGTATAATTCTAGGAATACTTGTATTGTTGCTTTGGAAAGTTTAGTATTTTTTGTTATGAAATGGGTATATGCCAAAGGCAAGCTGAGAAGAGGAGTGGTGTTTTCTAAAATACTTAATTGTGACATAATTCTGTGGCCAACTTAGTCGGTGGGAATTGTATCTCTGTGATGTACATGGTGTTGTTTGGTTTTGAATGTATGCTTTAAAAATTGTCAGCCATGATATTTTGACAAGTCACGTTGTTATATAATGTCAGAACTCAAGAAGAGAAAAGCTCTAACATTGGGGACTGTTATTCATGAACAAATTGTCATTTATCAGTTGCTTTGCAGCATCAATAAGGTAATATAAGATATTGCTGCCCTTGCTGAAGACAACGTAAGCAACGGTGGGTTCTGTAGGATGACAGTGCGTTCAGAGCCAAAAGACTAAAACTTCCGGTATCAAAGCCCTTACATAACATGGGAACAAAGCTCAGCAGAACCTTATGAAAAAATGTAAACCTGCTTATTTGTTATTTTAAATCTGTAGTTTTTGATGCAGTGTTTCTGGACCTTTCAAATGTATTTTTTATTACTTCATAGAGTGCTAAGGACTTTTTATTACTCCTCATTGTAAAAAAAGGTCTTTTTGCCATCCTGCAAAACACCTTTTGATTGCAATTTTTTTGTAGCCCCTAATTGGAATAAATTCATATATTTGTGTATCATCCGCTATCTTAATCACTAATGTGGTCATTGGATTGCACCATTCACTCCTGAACCAGGAGAACATTCTGCTTAGGACAATATTCTACTTCCTCAGAAAACATCCCACCTTAATTTAAAGAATCAAGTCATTCAGAGCATACTACATACTAAGTATCCTCACTGATAAGGATTCTGCATTCTATACTTGACTTGAAATTAATACACTTTTTTTTTTTTTATTTGCAGTTCTTGCCAGCAATGATTTTCTTTTTTTCCCTTAATAAAAAATTTAAATAGCTTTGAGCCAGTAGTAGCACTTCAGGGCCCATAAAAATTATGAAAGACAATTTATGAATATTTTAAGATTAGCAGATAAACTGAGTTTAAAAATGTATGCCATCTGTAGTAAAAATGATTACTTTTTATTGAAATACTTTGACAGATTTAATTGAGTGCCTTGGAGAGACCTGAATACATTACATCAATCCAGTCACCTTTATTGATCAAGATTTTAAACTCATTGTTATGAATTCTGGGTTTTTTGAGATCTGTTTTCCATAAAGAAGGAAAATTGAGTGTCAGCAATTATAGTGCAATTCTTCACTGATTTTTTGATCGTGCAATTGCTGGATTATCAGCACAGTGGTTTAGCAATTCAAGTAGTTTTTAGCTACCATAGTTCTCCTGCTAGCTCTCGAAATATTCTTGAGCATTAGCAATTTACAGTTCTGGAACTTTTCAAGCATTCTAAGCTTTGCTGCAAGTAAAAATTAATTATTGAGAGTTCTTCAGCCAATTATTTTGATGCTTTTGAGAGCACATTTTGTGCAGAGCCAAAAAAGTTAGTTTCTTTTACCATCCCCTTACTTACTGATGAAATAAAAATTTTTAAACTGCAAACACTCACATTCTAACCCCTTTCTCTCACACACACATATGCACAATACAATATTCTGAAATACAGACAATTGGTAAAGAAAACCCTCCATTGTCACTAGAAGCAAGGACTATAAGGAAAAAAAATTAGTTACACTTTAAAATGAAGTGAAACAAAATATTCTCTACTGTAAGGATGCTTTAACATTTATGAATTTAGTGTTTTTCAGCATTTACTCAAGTATTTTTAATCAACTTTAAAGCTATAGTTCTGCATTGGTTTTGCTCATTTGCTTATAATTGTTTATGTCTGAAGTACATTAGTGATTAGGATGGTATTTATAATTAGTGAAGTCTTGCACTTGCACTTTGCTTCTTTCCAATATTGTGCTGCAATAAACCAAAGTTATACTGGGATTATGTATTGAGAAAAAAATTCGGATTAATTAGTCGGTGTTTATCCTAAGATCCATGAGCTATTAGTGCCATCAGATATGTCCTCTTACATCAATATTTATGTACCTTGAGTCTTCAGACTTTATTCCCCTGAGCTTTCCATAATGGTTTTAATTTTTGTATAGTACTTATACATCTACCTTGTCTTTGAATTTTTTTTTTTAAATATTCAATAATTGCCTGAAATTGCAATCACTCTCCTGCTTATTTAGACACAATTTCTGACTTTTCTACTGTGAATAGTGTTAGGAATTTGTAAAAATCATCTATTTGAAATATTTTCTGTTTTGGTTTTAATTATTTTTATTTTACTATTTCATTTGTATTTTTATAGATTTTTCTTAACAGAGGGAAGAAAATCTCGGATTTTAATATTTTTTAATTTAAAACTATATAGTTCCTTTCACTGGGTTTAAGTACACACCTATTTCCATTTTCTTGGTTTTGTTTTGAACTTTGGTGTTTTATACCTATGCTACCCAGTTGCCGTCTCTCAGAGAAAAAAGACAGTGGCACTGTGAACATGATAAACCTTGCTTCTCTGTAACAATTCAATGTAATCTTTCTTAGCAGAAATAATTTGTCAGTGTTTATGACGTTGAAATGGCCACCTGAGCAGGGATATCTTCAACTAGATCAGGTTGCTCAGAGCCCCGTGCAGCCTGACCTTGAATGTTTCCAGGGATGGCGCATCTACCATCTCTCTGGGCAACCTCTTCCAGTGTTTCACCACCCTCATTGTAAGAAATCTGTTTCTTACATCTAGTCTAAATCTACTGTCTTTTAGTTTAAAGCTGTTACTCCTTGTCCTACTGCAATGAGCTCTACCAAAAATTTAGTCCCCATCTTTCTTATAATCCCCCTTTAAGTACTGAAAGGCCACAATAAGGTCTCTGCAGAGCCTTCTCTTCTACAGGCTGAACAACACCAGCTCTCTCAGCCTCTCCTCATAGGAGAGGTGCTCCAGCCCTCTGATAATCTTCATGGCCCTCCTCTGGACCTGCTCCAACAGGTCCGTGTCTTTCCTGTGCGGAGGGCTCCAGAGCTGGATGCAGTACTCCAGGTGGGGTCTCACAAGAGCAGAGTAGAGGGGCAGAATCGCCTCCCTTGACCTGCTGGCCATGCTTCTTTTGATGCAGCCCAGGATATGGTTGGCTTTTTGGCCTGCGAGTTCACACTGTTGCCTCATGTCCAGCTTTTCATCCACCACTACACCCAAGTCCTCCTTGGCAGGGCTACTCTCAATCCCTTCATCCCCCAGCCTCTATTGATACGGGGAGTTGCCCTGACCCAGGTGCAGGACCTTACACTTGGTCTTGTTGACTCTCATGAAATTCACAGGGGCCCACTTCTTGAACTTGTCCAGGTCCCTCTGGATGGCATCCCATCCCTCAGATGTGTCACCTGCACCACTCATCTTGATGTTGTCTGCAAACTTGCTGCGGGTGCACTCGATCCCACTGTCTATGATGTCATTGATGAAGATATTAAACAGTATTGGTCCCAATATGGACCCCTGAGGGACACCCCTCGTCACCGATCTCCATCTGGACATTGAGCCATTGATCACTACCGTCTGGATGTGACCATCCAGCCAATTCCTCATCCACCGAACAGTCCACCCATCAAATTCACATAGCTACCTTTGAGCATATAATGAAAAAAATTTTGCTTTTCTAAGACTTCCTGATAGCATTTGACTTTAGTTATGTTTTATTTGCTCCTCTATTTTTTTTCTTTTTTCTTTTAAAAGTAACATCCTTCTAGGATAATATTATTATCAAAACTAACCGTGAGGCTATTTTATTAAGACTGATCCCTCCTGAAATAGAATTAAATCAGAAGGTTTAATGCAGCCTCTGCAGAAGTGTGTAATTAAGGGAAGAAAGTTAAGCCTTGAGGATCGTAAGACTGGTGTGTACAGGAAGCTTGACCAGCTACTGGATGCTAAGGTCACGATGGGTTCCTGAGCCAGTTGTTGTGACCATCTCTCCCCCTCACCGCTGCTGCCTTTTCCAGGTTCCACATGAGCCTTGCTATTTAGCTTTAGCTATTCCTGCTAGTAAGATGCTAAATTCAGCTGGTCAGGGAGCACAATATGTCCTCTATGCCATGTAATCTGTTACCACACATCTATCCCACTCAAAGCTGGAGAAACAGAAAATATGTAGGTATTTTCATATCAAATTGTTCTGGGACTCTCATAAAATTATATTAATTCTCCATTTCAAATTAAAAAAGCTCCACTATGAATAATTTTACCAAACTTTTAATAAGATACAGTTGCATAAGTTCCCTTTGGGAAACCATTTCACATGTATTCTAATGATCTTGAATGGGAAAATTTCTTACTGTATAATATCATAAAATAAGAAACCTCCTCAAGTTAGTTTTTCATTGTACATATGAGGCAAGAATTAAACCTGCAAGATATATTTTTTTCAGCTTTGAAACTCTCCAGAATGTATTGAAATATTGCGGGACAATCATTTAGATAAAATAGTAATGATATCTAGTACTAATTTCCAAGATGTTTAATTTAAACTTCTTAGTCAGAGGTACATAATGCAAGAAACAAAACTTGATTACTTAAAGCTGGTATATCAAATCTTCCAGAATAACAGTAGTGTTGTTTAAAGGAACAGTGTACGTACTAGATCTTTTTTACTAGATTTTTTATTATCAAATAGAAATCTGCATTTTTAACTGGAGAGATTTTTCATGCCAATTTAAAAAACCTGTTTTACAATCTCTGTGTGTTTTATCTTGCCTAAATACTTGATTACAATGCAAAAATGTATGACAGGAATATTTTAACTATTACATTTATTATCTTAGAGCAGTAAAATGAGACACTGGTTTAAAAAAATAACAGAAACAATCAAGACAATGCATAGACAGTTGTGCTGGAAAGAAAGATACTATAATTGTCTGCAATAATTTATAATCTTTGACAAGTGTGTTTGCTTGTATTTCTTATTGTTGATCTTTAGTTCTGCTAAGTAGAAAAACACTTTTGGGAGAAAAAATGGTTCATTTCCTTGGACTCATTCAGGATGTATTTTTTATTACCATAAATTACAATTGGATGGCTGACATCTGGAGTGGAAGTTTTACTTTGGTTTTTGTTAGTTTTGAACTGAGGAAATACTTGTACATGTCTGGCTGTCTGTTTTATAAAGCTAATGCCTGGCTAATATAACACCTGGTATCTATTTGTTTTAGGTGTAATTTCATTTGTTGCTGAAGATGAAGACCAACAGCAGTCTCGACATAACAGCTCACCAGAGAAGACAGATGGTGAACAGGCCCTTCAGAAATTGTCAACAGAGACACCACAAACTGTTGATGCAGCAAACATGGGTATGTTTGTTATTATGGATAAGTTCATCGTCAGTTTGTATAAACTTATACTATAATTTCTTTTTAAATTAAATGTATGTTTAGTATGCCATGCCAGGTGCCTTCAAACAGTGGTAAGTCAAATGTTTATTCCAGGCATATATGAAACTTCTCCTTTTCTGTTTTTTTAAACATTTTAATGAAATTTTAAGCTGAGCATGTTTTTTCTTTTTCTTTTTTTTTGCAATGTCACCAAATGTCACTTTTCGTTGAAGAGGGGCAGCATTTGTTAAATGCTTTCTTTTAAAAGTATCCAATGATATTAATAGTGCTGATGTCAAAGCAGGCCATTTCTGAAATTCACATTGCTCCACTTCATTCCACCATGGAAAAAAATTTGTCAGTCATATGTCCTCTTTTGGTTAGTTACAGTAAAATCGAGAGGAGAAAATTCCAGAATACCTGGTAACTTTCAGATTGTCACCTTATAGTTTATTCTAAACAGTTCCTGCATTATTTTTGACATTTTAAGTGTTCCAGAGGAATACTTTTGTGATTACAAATGTGCACACCAAATAGGCAAAGGGGTGGTGGTGGGTTGTCTGTTTTAAAACGTATTTCTCTGTTTTCTTCTTTACATGTGCAAGTAAAGCTTTGCCTGTAGAACTATGTTTTTTAATGCTTTTAATGCCTAATTTTGAATGTATTTAAATTATCAGGCATTATATTAGATGGCTAAAGCATATTTCTCGCAAAGAAACCTATCGCGGAGAGTTCTTTTTAACCTGAAAAAGGTGTCATTTTAATCAACGTTTAGTTTTTAGGAAACTGAGAAGAGCTTGCAATTGGAGATCTTTACAACTCTAATTTCTTCTTTACAACTCTAATTTCACTTTAACAGAATTTATCTAGTTTTAAAAAGAATTAAAAGCTAATAAATAATTTGAGTTAATCCAATAAATATCAGAAAGTCTTTTATAGTCTATTAATATCTGCATTTAATAATATGTAGAGACTCAGAGATCCCATCTCTGATATGAAGCAATCCCAAAAATTTACAATCTGTATAGACAGGACAGAGCAGGAAGAAGACAAGCTCAGAGAAGTGAAGTGACTCACCCGTATCATACCAGTAGCTTAATGTTTGGGAGTATTAAAAAAACCTTCACATTCTTTTCCTCAAGAGCAAGAGCCCTATCAATGCGTATACATTGTCTCTCTAATCTACCAGATTTATTATCACATTCTTTTTCACTAATTTTTTAATGTGGATTTTGAAACACTTTTTTTTACACAGCTCAGACTCCTAGTGTACTTAGCTTTGTTGTGTGCACTCTGCTTCTTTTTAATGGCTGTATTTAAAACTAACAAAATATAGTAAAATGTTTTCTGTGATTATGTAGCTCTTACACAAAATCAGATCTTCTAAAATGTTATTTTGTGCAAACAGTTGATAATATAATGTGAGTTTAAAATAGAAAAGGAATAGAAGTGAAAAAGAATGTTGTAGCCAAATATGACAAAATACTGTTTTCAAAAGAAGACAGAAAATAATCAAAAAGAAAATAAGGTGACCAAAGAACTAAATTTTTCCCATAACACTTATGATACAGATAAGACTGTTGCAACAGCGGTAAAATTATAACTAAAAAGCAAAAGGCAAGTCAATGCTTGACAAACTGAAGAACAGGGAGTTGAGAAGTCTAGAAATATTCAATAGAAAATTTTCAAAGCCAAGGGAAAAAATTGTAAACTAATTCCAAAAAGAAATTAAGAGTTTTGTGAGGACAGTACAGATTCAGTTCTCCTGTCTGGTATGTTTAAAGGGAACACTAGTAATGTTGAACAGTAGTGTTTTTTTAAATACTGGCGTGAAGAGAGGTAGAAATAGGAGAAAGTCCTTCAGAAGGCAGTTAGAAAGGAAGGAAGTAATCAGTATTTATCTTTCCCTGCTTTTCAAGGTTCAAGAATATTTCCTTCTGTGCTCCTCCTACAGCTAGCTTTTTTGTTTGAATTTTTATGTACAGCAACATGGAAGTTGGTTGACATTAAAATTCTCACAAGATAATCATTATAAGAGAGACTTTAACAAAGGTAAAGTTAAGGTGATATATGCAGGCAATGCAGTAGAGATGAGAACTTGGAGATTTCAAGATGTTAGGAGGAATTAATCATAAAAGAAGTATCAAGAGTGATGCCAAGTATGCAGAAATATTTGATACAATCTTCAAATCTCTCCTGAAAGCCTGCAAATGTTCGTGAATTTGATTGTGCTTCTATTGTCCAAACTAAACACTTCTGTTTATGAGATATTTAGGCTTTGCAAAGTTAGGAATCATCAGTGCAAAGCTAGTAGAGGCTGTAATTGAAAGTAACTGAAAACAGAAGGTTAAGTAAGAAAAAAGAAGGTTAGGTAAGTGGATTTCTCAATATAATTCCTATCACTGATACGAATTGAGGGCATTGTTCTTAGGTAGAAAATCCAATGCATGTTCACTGTTTGCTATTATTATTACTCGTAAGCCTTTTGCTCAGTTTGATTCCCCATTAACAATGTGAGACTCGCTGATCTACTTCTGCATTTGAAATATGTTTTTCAAATATGTTGGTGGGTGATTAGCCTAATAACTTGCTGAGAGGGGCCAGGTAATCAGCTCCAACTCAGTTCCCTTTTTCATTCCACACTAAATTACATGGCTATAATCGCTACAGCACACAGGGTCCTGTTGGTAGCTGGAGCAATCTGCACAGCTTCTTCATATATGGCTGCATCAAGTTATTGTATCTTATTTTTCAGTTACTATCATTTGCTATTTTTGTGCTACTGTAGACTTATATCTTTGTCTTACTGTAACTTATATGTTTCTAGTAAATTGTACTAACTCAAGTGTCATGACTGCTAGCAACGTTTAGGACATCATTAGGACTGCTTTCTAAAGTGGACTTTAAATAGGACATGAAATGACTCTTTCCTAATGCAATATTGCTTAATAATAGGACTTTTTTCTTTCTTCAATACAGAAGATAGACCCTTACAATGCCCATACCCTAGGAACAGCAAGCTTCCATCTCATCTTTAAATCACCCAACTGCTTCTAGTCATTTCACAAAACATTATCTTCCATCACAACCATTAATTTGTACTAGACATCCATAACTTTTATAACTGCGGAAAATATCTGCTGAAAGGGACTAAATAGAGATGGAGGGTAACAAGGTGTGATCTAACTTATATGATAGTAGCAGTCTCTTTCTGAACTTACTTCAAAAAGGAACTAACAGAGTCTTAGCTTTATCCTACAGAGTTTTCTTTTACACCTATATTGCTACTGTAGTTTTTCATAAAAATTAATTATTCTGTGGCTTTTCAGAGTAGAATAACTGATGGATATCTCTGAGATTTAGGATTTCTTAATTGCAGGGTGCACACCACTAGTAGAATGCAAACTACTTGCATTTGACGGGAGGCGTCACACACTGAAGAAATGCATCTCAGAGCTGAGAATCCCCAGGGCTAGTTACTGATCTGGAGTAACAGAAAATAGGCTTCTGATGTAGAGAAAAATAATATACAGATTTGAATTGGCAAAGGCCAAAACAAGTGTGAGGTTGTCCATAGCTGAATAAGGTTAGAAAAAAATCTCTAATGATAAACACATGTACACCAAACATTTCTGTCTTGCTGTCACTCAGTGAAAAGTATTCCTTTTAAACATAGAAACTACTACCTTGTAGTGGAAACTACACACCTTAACATTCAATATCATCTTCGGGTACACATACACATACATTATGTAAGTATGTATATATGTATTTACCTTTTTTTTCCTTTTTCTTTTTTCTTCTCTGAATTATATTGTAGATATGACTGTAGAAGATTATAATTTCTACATTAGTTTTCGTATATTCTTTTCATAATTTCTACAAACATCACTTATTATGCTCTTCCGAAAAGCTAATGATTCTGAAATTTGTTAATGATTTTTTTTTTCCTCCTTCAGATGCAGTTAAGAAAAAGCACATTTAGTGCTTGCAGGGAAAATCATTGATACAGCAATCCTTATGACAAATCCTTTTTATGCTGCCTTATACCAGGCGAAAAAGCAAACAAAGCAAAACCCAAACAGAAAAACGTCTGCACTGCAGATGTAGTGACAGGGGCTTGCCCCTTTCTAAACTGACATGGGTTTTCAGTTCTTTCCAAAGCATATTTCTGTCTTTCAAGAGAAGAGATCCTAAGGGTTTTTCTCATGGGAGCCAAAAGTAAACTAAGGCTAAGTAGTTGCTAAGACTGAAAGTAGGTCTTTCATATAAGATTTATCTTTAGATATTCCTGTATACTAAGGTGCTAAAATCATAAATAAATATTAGTCATTAATAGATATTTGTTTCACAGTCTGACTAAATGCTGCGAAGCCTCCTACACTTGTCAAAATTTCCTTTCAAAGTAGAGGACATTTTTCTGCTCTACTATGGAGTCCATGGTGACTTCTTAAACTGAACTGCCCTTGGACAATTGCCCCTGTGTTGTGCTCTTTGCTGTGTAGCACGTGGGCAATAGGATGGGTGTTTGGCTCAGCTTCTGCTAGACCAGCTCAGCCACCCTCAGGGGTTTGATCCAACAGTTCCCCTATAAAGAAGAGTCGAGAGTGTGAAGTTGGTGCAGTTGCTGCAATGACTAAGACTTCCTCAAACCAGGACACACGCAACTGCAACTCCCCCCTTCCTCCTCCAGAATCCCTCGCTCTCGCTGTGCAGCAGTGAGCCTCAGCACTTAAGCGACAGCTTTTAATGTTCCTGCCAGTGGTGATGTCTCACAGAGCTGAGCGCTACAGACGCAGAATGTTTGTTTGTACAACACAGGGGAATTTTGCATGTGCTGTTGTCTTATTCTGACTGCCCTGAGCGTTGCCTTTATCAAAAGATTATACTTCCCATTGTGTTCTTCTTATGGAATGCATTTACATTTTTATGCAGTTGCCAAGTTTTTGAATTTCTTTGTTCTTGAAAGGCATAACATAAAAAAGATACACTACTTGTGAATAAGCCATGATGAAAAAACATAGTCAAAGTGGTTAGGCCAGGCATTCATTTTGGCAGAGCCTGTTTTAATTATCTTTTTAAAGCTATTTTATCCTTCAACCAGGCCTTCAGTGACAGTTGACATTTTCTAGTCCAAGTTGTCATTGTACTTCTCATGATATGTTTCTGACAGTTAAGTGTCTTTCCCGTTGTCTTTAAAAACAACTGCTTCTGAGTGGGTTCATTGAGGAGCTGATGCCTTTGAAAGGTAATAATACTTGCACATGTGGTCCTCCAAGACTTTCAGGCTTGAAATCAATCCCTGAGAGCTGAACATCTGTGGTAGCACACTGAGGTATTCACATACGGAAGATAATGAAATAATTTCTTTGTTCTAGCAACTTTTAAAGGTGATTAAGAGGAAAACAATACTCAGGATGGCAACAATTTAAAGTAAGACTTTGCATTCATTCCTGATAATTTTTTTAAAAGATCATAAGAACTGAGTATACAATGGTAAATGTTAGGATTTGTTTAGTATAAATGCAGTAATATGATTCATAATTGGTATATCTCACAAGCATATTATTTCTGAAATTACTATCTTTCTAACAGGAATATTCTTAAAAATCATTTTGAGTTATCTACCTCACAAATTTTGATTATGTATTTAAGCCTTTTTTCAGCTTAATCTGCACACTGTATGTTCGAGCATATTGTGCTCCACCTTCAGATTAGTTTGTTTTAATTGATTTGCCTTCTTCAAGAAAAAGAAAAAAAAATTATGGAAGAAATATCCAAAGAAAATAATCCCTGTGTAAACTGCATGCATATTTGAAAATGTAAAATACCAACCAGTGCTTGCTTTTATTTTGCTAGCATTTTAGCATTTGCAGCTATACTTATGCTAGTGCATGCAAGCTTTTGGGGATAGTTCAGCATATGTAGAACAGTAAGGATTAGACTGTTTTATCCTTTTTTCCTTTGTCAAAAAGAATGTTCAAGTATTGTTAGCTTTCTCAGTAGGTGCTTTTCTGCAGTACTGCAGGCTGCTAAGTGTTATGCATTTTCCTGTGCCCTTTTGAGACTCAGAACAGCTTGATTCCCCTAATAAACTAAAATGTTTTGAAACAATTCAGTTGTAGCAATGCTTCAAGGACCTATGGCCCACATGGAATTTTGTGGGGCATGGTATGTGTGTAATTAAAAAATCTGTGCAAACGAAGCATGGTAGCCCATTTAAAATTAATAACAAAAGCAATCTGTAATTGCTCACAGGCTGTTGGTGAACTTTAGGTTACATCATCTTTCATGCAGCAGGTGTTTTAATATTGCTGTGCTGAGAAAGCTAGTAATGTTGCATCTGCCCTAACCACAAACAAGTCGCTCCATTTGTAAACCTGTACATCTCTATATTTTTGGATGTCATAGCATGTAGGATTGCATTTGCATATAAACAGATTAAATTTTCTTACCTAATTAAAAGCATCTGTGATATCCATTTTGCTTGTTCTGATAGTCTGTATAAACTATAAACTATATTACTGAGAAACACATTCATTCTGCCATGTCTGGCAGATCTCAAATATTTGTGTATATATGGAATTTTGTCAATTAGTAGTCCATTTAATAAAAATATTCTAGAAAAAAAAAATCCTGAGCAAAAATAATGGGTGTCGTTGTCATGGTTACATGTCTAGATGTACTCTGGACTTTTGCCTGTCCCTCTCAAGTTCACCTGTGAAATGACAGGCGTGATTTGCACCTTGCTGAATTGAAGCAGCGCAGGAGAACCATGCTTAAATTTCTTCCCCTTCTACTCTGCCCTTCAGCAATAGGGCTAATGTGATAGGTCCAAGTGTAAACCCTTACTAGTAGTCTGTGACAGAACACATTCAGAGTGATATAAAAAAACCAACTTTTGAAACAAAATAGTAAATGAGCGCGGAACACAGCAGTAGTTTCTTTACCGCCAATGCCCTTCCTATTAGGTTTGAGTATTTGAGGTGCTCTTTATCTAGGTCATCATTTTGCTCTTCCTACTTTGTCATGCTTACAAACAGTTCTTATTTTACCCCTTAACAAGTAATGAATTATAAACACACAGAGAGTACATAATAGTCAGGAAAGGAAACAGTAATATTTACCAGTTCCTCACAGTCATAAGCATGTCTGGGGCAGAAGATAATAGGGTGAGGAGAAGACAGAGGGAAGGTCCCTGTCAGTCTCCTCTATTCATGCTGCTTCAATTGCTATGACCTGTGAAAGTATGCACTGAGCCAGAAACAAGAAAAAGTCAAACTTTATAGCCTAATACTTGGGACGGTTCATAAAAAGTGGAGTTCAAATCAGATATGTGATTTTTAAAAGTCTTTTACAGTGTTTGTTTGGGGTTTTTTCCTATTTGCATAATTGCTTGAATCTGTCACGTGTGTAAACATTATGACACATTCAAATTATAGTAACATCAACAAGATTGTCTCAAAGCAATTGCTTAGAATATCCTATTGCTTAAGGGTGAGAATAATTTCCTTCAAGGTGTATGTTCAATCCCTCAAGCAGAGGAAAGAATTGCATATACATTCTCAGAGCTTGGCAGGGCAATCCAGAGCTTAAGCTGTTGTATAAATAGATTCACAAATCCAGAGCAAAGTTTTTATATATTTATTTCTTCATTGCAAGTTTCTGAAAACTAACCAGTTCAGAAATATCAATTAAAACATTAGATTGAGTCAAAAATATGTTTTTAAGATGACAGGGAACATATTAATTTCCAACAGGAGAAAATAAGGTGTGTTTCTCCATCCAATCTATTTTTTTTTTCCTTTTACGATCAGGCTCCCCCATAAGTAGTAGTATTATTATAATTCTATTACAAGTAGTGCTCTACTTTCATAACTACACAAGTTTGCATCATGTACTACTGCCACTGTCTGCCTTTGAAGCTATGACCAAGTTGTTCCTGAAGACTATTCGCGGTTAGGTAATTCTAGTTGTTTAGTCGTGTTCTTTGTTAGTAAAAAACTGTAAGTTCACCTCATTGGTTTTTCATGGATGAATTTCTCTCATGTCTTAAACCCTCTTGTCCACTCAGTAGCCTGCTGCTGGAATTTGCTAAGAACTTTTATTTCTATAACAGCTGCAAAATAAATGGCCCATATAGAATTCTGGCTTTTAATTTATCCCAGACACTGGACATTTCAGCGTTCTCATACATTCAGTTATGAGGTAGGCTCGCCTAACTAACCAGCAAAGGACCACTCTGACATTTTTACTGAGTAGGCAATAGGTATTTCTTGTCAATTGCAGTGATTTATTTGTTATGGAGTCTACTCTGTCTCTCAAAATATTTCCTTTCTTTCTCTGTGGGCACAGTAGAGTCCTAATTGTTCTTCACATACTTAGGAAATTATAAATATTAGGGAATTTCTGTTTCCCACTGTGGCAAAAAACAGATGGCATTTTATGCATTGTCGTCAGAGAGTGAGAGTATGTGTGGGCAAGCAGCGTAACTGAGAGATATGGATGCACTTTGAAGGCATTATTTATTTCTGTTTATGGCATTTGGCACTGATGTTGTAGTGGAACTTTCTCTGTGAAAGGGATTTTTCTGATTGAGTAGAAAGAAGCTCACCAAGTAACCTTGTTCTTTTGGTATGATTTTTCCATGTTTATCTTTCTGTAATATAACTCATTAAACATTCCTACAGAAAATTCAGGTATTCACAAGTCACTGCTCCTTTCACCCTCAAATATACGTTTCAGAAATGAAAAAAGGTTCAGAGAGGATATATTACTAATTTGCGTTGATTACCAGTAGTGGATAAAACTATTGCTGATGTCAAGAAGGAGCAGTTGTCAGAAAAGTCTCAGCCATTGCAGTCATAGACCGGAGCATATTCAATTGCTGTGTGACATTAACATTATCACAGTGAGAGTTAACCTGAATTCAGCAGCCCTTTTTGCGGCCTTTTTGAGGGCCTACCAAAGTCTTTGGCCTTTAGCATCACTCCATAAGAAGCTAAGAATTTCTTCATTTGTACTATATTATCTGCCGTAGGTCCTTGCTGTTCACTGTAGGTTGATCCAGTCTTGCTTTCTCTCTCAGAAGCAACTGCAGGTTAAATTCAGTTAAAAGGCCAGGTGCTATTTATTCATGGTGAAATAAAAATTCTTCTTTAAAAAGCTACTCACCACTGACATGTTGTTTTGCCACTTAGAATGTAGTGCATCTCTCATACAAGGCCTTTAGATCTTCTTCCTCGAGAAATCACTGTATTTAAAGCAAACTGTATCATCTCTCTGGGGGACTCCTGCATTTTGTGGTGCTCTTGGATTACATGCAATTTCTTTTATTCTAACTGCGAGTAATCTGGGATGCCAGATTTTTTGAACTAAGGAAAACCTGTACATGCTATTTCTTATGGAGGAAAGGCTTTAAAAGGCTGATTATTCACATTTTTTTAAATTGGGGTATTTGTGTTCATTCTCTCCAAAACAGTATAAGTATTTGTAAGAAAGCTACTAATGTGACCCACTAAATGAGGAATACTTTTTCTAGCAAATTGAAAAAAACGTATGTGTCACTGTTAAGTTATGCCAGTTCTTGAATGTGCATTTTGTTTCATTTGTCAAGTAGAACTCTTCCAGGTTTTCAAAACTGCTGCTGTAGGCATGTGCAAATCTGGTTGACGTAGGAATTGAGTGGCTAGGACATATTAGGTGCAGACTGGGTTTCCAGACTGTTTAAACGTCAGACACTGGTAAACCTCTCTTGTGTATATGTATATATATGCACAACAAAATAATTTTCAGAGATAATAAACTTCACAAAATTTGAGTGGATTTTCACAGACAGAGTAAAAAACATGTTTCTATATGTAAGGTAACTCCTTCAAAAAATGTCGTGCCCTGCTCTAAATTATGTGCTACATCTTCTCAGCAAAATATCGAAAAACTGTTACTGTAAGAAAAATGCTGTGTATTTTCTTTGAGTAGTTGTTACTGAATTCATTTGTCTAGAAATTCCAGAAAAGCAACTCAGGGAAGACAACTGGCTTGGACAATTTTGAATTGGGAAGTTAGTTAAGCAAAAATATTAGCAAATGTCGGTGAGTTTTAAAATGGAAACAAGTAGGCTAAATTAATAACCTTTTACTTTCCCTCTTATTAACTCTTGTCCTAAATTTCATTTGCTGCTGGTATTGTAAAGAGGTTTTGTGTGTTTTTAACTTGTAAGCCCTGCCTTTTGCAGGTAAGAGGATATAAAAATGTAAACAACATTGTGAAGTGTCAAATTAAATTCACAATATGAATTCTGGTGATTGTTCATTTAATATACCTTAATGAAATCATAGAAGTATAAAAATGCAAAAATAATTTGAATGCTGTTATAATATTAGCAGAAAGCATTGGAATAGTGCTATTATCTCCAGTTTTTACTACTTATGTGCATAAAAAACAATATTTAAAATGTAATATTGCAGTATTTACATTTGCTAATATGTCACTAATTGTGAATTCAGACCATACAATGGTTTGCATAGTATGCATGCATCAACAAATGTGTTAAATTTTATATTTAGGTCATTTGTATATATGTATTAGAGATTATGCAACAACAATCAGTCAATAGGTAAATGAGATGTCAGATACTAGAATGAATCTGGCTAGCAGTGACTTTGCTTTTCTGTGAGCTGAGGAAATACTTTAGAAGATACTTTGTGGTGTTGTTATCTGTTAAATATCACACTTCATTTCACGTCCAAAATTTGAACTGATTTGCAGTGAATGGGCACATCCTTTTCCTTTACCTTGCAGTGTCTGTCAAACTTCATATTACTGTTTACTGAACATTAGTTTGACTGTCTATGATAACCTTACATATCCACAAATATTTTTTCTCTTGACAGATATAGTGGGTTTTTTTCAGGAAAGATTTTTTTGGGAGATATTTTGAGTCCTGAGCACATGCTTGTTTATCTGTACTGAAAGGTCCTTTCTTTTTCCTCTTCTGTTTTACACTGAGGTATATTTATTTTGTTCCACTGAACTTTTGACCTATATTTTTCCATGAAGACTAGAGAAATCTCACTCTCATGCTTCTGTTTCAGCTGGTTTCCCCAATTTCCTACCAATAAATTTATGGAAAGATCATGTAACTTTTTTTTTATTTATTACTCCTTATAATATCTTGTGTGTCAAACTGGGGTTGATTAAAAGCTGACTTATAAGTGCTCTGTTGTAGGTCTGATCTCAAGGATCTCGAATGAATGTCACTTTTCTATAGGTAGGTGAAGAGATGAACAGGCAAAAATATTAACAAGTACTACAGGGATTCCTGTATCCTATCTGTTTAGAATCTTCAGGTCAAATTTCATTTGGTTTGAATTAGTGTTCACTTGTCAGAATTAATGTTTGTGTTTACACTGGAAATTGGAAATTATCCTTGAAAACAAACTTTGAAAAGCATTAACTTTACCATTTGGATATTTTTTTCTTGTTTTCACATTGAATAATACAGAATGGTGTTTGCTTCTTTTTCAGGAAGATACACTTTTTCTTTCTAAATATGAAGATGTCAGCTGCATTCAGATTCCCTGTTCTAGAATACACATAAACAGTGTTATTACTCCTTGAAACTAATATGATATTGTATTCAAATCAGTATTACTTGCTGTGCAATATGGCAATTAGTATTACATTGTATATTTTAAAATACCATACTTTTTGCTTAGGCTTCGTATAGTAGTCACATTGTAATTGCAGTAAACCATGCTTTTTACTTAGCAGATGTTTTACAGATACAGCTAGAGAAAAAGCATCTGGCATAACTGTTTTGTATGTCACTATTTTTGGTATATGCAGTACTAAATAATGTGTAGGACACAGAACCTAGCAAGATCTGATTTTTAATTTTTTTCAGAAATTAGCATAGTGTGTATGAAACATAGGAACTGTGCATATGTAAATTGCTGTCCAGTCATTTTCAATTGGCAATGCATCATGGTCCCTTATGTCCATGTTATTTCAGATTCAGTTTTCGTACATGTTTAAAAATATAGCCCCTAATAATGAGCAACCTCATAGAAAAGTTGCAGTCCAGTAAGTACAATAACAGTAATTTGTGGGGTTTGGAGGGGTTTACAAAGGCTTTTGTGGTTTTGACAGTTAGAATGAATTATAAAAACATGATTAGTGTTCCTGGTAAGATATAAAAGTAAACGTGTTATTTAGGAAGAATGCTTCTTCTGTCATAGTGGACGTGATATATTTACTAATTATTATTGAATGTTAGAAAGAATTAGAGGATTGCTTTCACTAAATTACCTGGATTTATCAGTTATCTACACCTTATTTGTCCACCGATATATTGAGAAATTAGTAAGAACAACGTGATGAACTTCAGCATCTGTAAATATGGCAGACTATATCCATGAAATAAACAAAGGGTTGGTTTTATTTAGTGTGGAGGTACATGACCATAAAGCTCTTCTACTTGAAGATTAATGGAATTTGACTTCATCATTTCTTATTTTATTGAAAACATAAATTGCTCACACAATTCTACAAAGGCTTTTGCAGAAATATAATGAAAATCTGCCCGCTTCATCATTGTGGCCAGGATTCTATTTCATAGAACTCATTTTGTATTTTATGGCTGTATAAAAAAATAAACACAGTTTTCCTAAAATGACTAAGGAATTTTTCCTAAAATGACATAAGTGCTCAGCAGAAACATGTTAAAGAGGTCAGAAAATTACACTCATTAATCATATCTTCTTCAGGGAACACACAGTTTTTATCACAGAATAATGTTGTCTTTTTTGTGTGTGGTGTTGCTTTGTGTTGCCTTTTTACCTTACCTTAGGAGAATGAGATCAAATGCCTACTCTGTGGCAGAGCTTGGAATGGAAAGTGATCCAAATCCCAGTAACTTGATTAAAAGGTTCCTTTTAAAGTAAAAGGGTTATGCTGGAAATGAAAATAAATAGACAGTTGTCAGATTTGATGCCTTTGCTTTTGCCTGGCTGTGTTTCTATGAAACAGTAACATGATATTAGGATTGTTAAAATGCTTTTGGTTAATTTAATATTTTTACCATACCACCCGCATTATGGAAAAATTAATTTTTATTGGTAAATACAGAATAAAAGATTTTCTAATGAATGGTGGTCAGGAATCACTCTGTAGGATGCACGAGTATAATTTTTCTAATTCTGGCCTATCTTCACTTAGGAAATAGACATTCTTAGCCTTAAGATTTAGCATGTTTTTTTAAAGGAAACTGCATAGGGTTAGCCTGCTAAAAGTATGGTAGAGAATTTAAAAGTGAACCCTGTCAGGAAGTTATCTGTCTTCTTGCTGAAGTCTCATGTAGGTCCATGTAATAAAATCAAAGTTAACTCATAGTTAAAGGTTCAGATAGAAATTCGCATATGTTCCAGGAAATGTTGTTAAATTAGTTTCCTGGTAGCTAGAAGGGGTAAAATTTTTGAATATTAATGAAGTTCTATATTAAAAATTAGGATATGTAGTGCTCAACACTTCTTGGGTCTTTTAGATATTTTTAAAAGCTGCTGAATTCTAAACTGAGAGATATAGACCTTTTAGAGAAATATAGCAGTTGATTTTACAGTAGCTTCTAAATTCCAAGGTAATTTCTGTAATTCAGTTGATTCAATGGCATTTGCTTCTCAAATGAAAGACTTGTGCTGCTTAATAGAGTACAGCAACTCGTAAGAGCAGTTACTTGCTTGTGTGGCACAATGCTAGTATAAAACTGGACTAAATCTGTCTTCAGTAAGCTTATTTTGATTTTATTGTGCTGACAATGATAGAATATGACTCAGAATTTCAAAATAAAGAACATTTAACCATTGAAAGTATATTTTACCACAGCATATTACACCTAGAGAGCACAACAGCTGGAGGATTATTAAAGAAATTCTAACAGGCCTTAGTTACTAAGACTTAAAAACATACGGTTTGCTAATGCTTTACGATAAATAAGTGGCATATTTGTGAGCAGGCTTCTGAGATTTAAGAATATGTGCTGCTTTTCTGCTGCCTTTTTTTTTTGACTGCTAGTTTGATCTTCTGCCTGTCACAGGACATTATGTTTCACTAATGTACTTTTATATTTCGTTCAATAACTTGTGTTTGACTGAAATAAAAGTTCAAAAAGGCATTAATTATACATTGGTATGTTGTTTCAGTACCGTGAAGATTTTTACCAGTTCTAAAATCATACTAATTACATATTGAATTTTTCTGGCTACAGTTCATTGATATTAAATATTATATGTCAAAGAGCTCTTAGTAGCCAAAAAGTTTAATTTATGAAGGTATTTTATGTACTATAACAATATCACCTATTAAAAAAAAAACCCACAAACAAAAAACCAAAAAACCTCAACTATGACCAATTAGGTTTTCTCTCTTTGGGGCAATAAAATTATTCTGTTTAAATATGTCTGTATTTTATATATTTTGTGTTCATCCTGACATGGAACAGGAAAACACTTGAGTATCATTTTAAGGAACTTCACAACTAGAAATGTTCTGAGTACAACTTATCCTACTGTGCCAAAGCTATATCAGCCATGACTATGTGTACATGACTACTGAACTGGCTTTTACTTTTTCAGACATGTTAAAATGTCTGTCATGCAGCTTACCCAAGCTGTTCACCTGGCAAGTGGTTTCCAAACACAAGTCACAGTTTATACCCACTTGAAATGTGCAGTGCTGTGCTAAACCTGGCCAGTGAATACCATTTCTGCTGAGATGCAGGGGGAAAAAAAATAATCCTAAGTTATTTTACTCCATCCTTTTTAGAACTTCTTCAAGCAATTAGTATTGATGGCTTTTCTACTACACTGACATAAGACGTCTTTTCCTTCTGTTCTCTTTCCCATCCCATTCCTCGTTATGTGGTTTCTATTATTTTTGAATGCAACCTTAAATATTACTGATGATTGTCCTAACCATCCAGAGAGCCTGCAGGGAAATTTAAGGACCCATTTTTCCATGATCACCCTTAGAATTTTTATATGCCAGCACAGTAAGGATGAACAGTAATCTTTCTGTTCGTTATTTGAGACCTTATAGGTCAATACCCAGAGACAAAGTTAGAGTGGATGACCTTTGGATTTTTCAGTAGAAATAAAACCAGATATGGCAAATGGAGAAAAATCAATGGACTGTTGGAAAAACCTCTTAAGAATTTGACTAATTTTAAAAGCTTATGAAGTAAGTGGGAGCAGGGAAGGTTAGTGCATAACTTGTTTGTGTTCATCGGGTTAAGAAACTGACTGACACAGACATGATCATGGTTGCATCTGCTCAGTACTGCAGTTGTAGCTCTGTGTTTGTCAACAGAGAGCCAAGAATCCTAGTTTCATGTGAGATGGAGATTATGACTGAATGAGGGTATGTTGAGGCATTTGTTGAAAAATGAGAATACATTAGTTAGGTATAACCTTGTAGATGTAACATGTTCCCTTGTTGATTCTGACAACCATTCCTCTAGGATGTTCTTTAAAGGTATTTACTAGTGAGGACTGCATGACCTAGGTAATCTGTCCTAGTTGTTCTCTACCCTTACCATTGCTAAGTTTTCCTGATACTTTTCACAAGTGCTAAAGCCTGCCATTTGTTACTCTTTACATCAGGGACACAGGGAGATCACTTTTAGTAGCAATCTTTTGTGCATGTGAAGATTGTAATCATGGTCTTTCCTTAAAATCTTTCTGAAGAAAAATAAAACAAAAAGAAAGATTTATTTAGTAGTAGTTGTTTTCTGAACTTCAATTTCGTACTGGTTATACTAGTTTTTCTGTGTTTTCATGAGTCTTGTCATTGTTGTGTAACAATCAGCTACTTTGTGGGGGTTTTTGACTTTTCTTCTCAAGTATCTTGAGTTGTTCATGTCTCTTTCCCTCTTCAGAATTATGTGCTTATTCTACACTTAGACTATATTATCCTAAGTATCTCCTCTACTTAGCCCAGCTTCTTTGCCAGGTCTTTGAACTAACGTAATTATAATAATCAAATATCATTCTTAAAGCAAATATAATTTATCTTCACATTAGAAGTTAAACAGTATTTTAAAAGTGTGTTAGCATTCTAAGCAAGCAATCACTTCACTATATAATCTTCAATTATATCAAATTTATTCTAATCAGTGAAAGTTCCAGTTCCTCTTGCTTGCTGTTCAAACTTCTAAAACCATTATATAGTAACTGAAAAAGTATCATCTTTCCATAAAATACCACAAAGATTCTGCTTGCGATGATGGTCTGATTTCGAGTTAACCAGTTGAGACATGTTAATATTCTAGGCTAAGAATAATAGACCCAGGCAGTAAAAGATGAAATAATACTGGCAAGGGCAGATTTCTGAGAAAGCCATGCGATCCAAATGTGTCTGAGGTGCAGGCCACTCCCAAACATACAGACCATCCTACTAGAAACCTACCAGTGCTCCCCAAAGGTGCTCTGTTTATTTTCAGTGGCTCATACATGACAGATTCCTTGTGTAGTAGATTGTTTAATCTCCTAAGTGTCCATTCCATCCCACCTCTTCAGTGAGTATTCAGTGGCATATGATGCAAGTCTGCGGTTCTTTTCAGTGCGTGGCTATATACTCCTAATAAAGAAGGCAGGGTAAAGAAATGTAATTGACATTGTGGACCTACTTTGGTAAGATTTCTGAAGGTCTTTCGAATTTATTCCTCCAAAATTTATTCCTCCAACTATTCATATGGTAGAATATTCCACCCTCCCCCAAAATTCAGTGAGTTTTCAAATCTTGTATTGCTAAAATGCGCTGAATTTCTGTTCAGCATTTTGAATTTTCTTAAGCTTTGCACACTTTATGTTTACATATGTAATGCTGCCTGCAAAGCTTAAAAAGGTGAGGTGAGATGAAGTCTAATGCAAAATATATTGTGTTATTGTTGATTTTTGATCCCTTGGTTATATCTACATTTATTAGTGTCACAAGTGCTTGGTGTCTGGATGGCATTCTGGCATATGATCTGAGTTTAGCCCCCATGCTGTGGTTTCCTCAGAAAAGGAGTTTAACATGTAAACCAGATCAGACTCTGAGTACCAGCAGATAGTTCTGTGTGTCACCAATGGGTAGTTGATAGAAAGACAGATTAAATTTCATGAAAGGTACATGCCCTGGATAAGTGCAGAACACAGTCCAAATGGAGACTGAAAAAAGCCCCTGTAGAACGAGAATAACCGTATTTGCCATATTTACAGGTTATCACCCAACTGCAAGGCAGAAGGGAGAGCTGTGACATCATCATGTTAAAGTATTGAGTTTATGAAGGGCATCAAGAATATTCTGAGTTAAAGGGATATTTTCTTTTTCCCAAATCCCATAGACATACCTGATCTGCTGGATGATTTTTTTGAAGCTGTTACCTGGGAGATGGAGATGAGAAAGTGTCTTTATGGAGTAGAGGTGTCTAACTGAGAAATGATATTACGACATCATACTGTGGTGATATTAATAGCATGGAAGACTGAGCTTCAAAAATGGAAGATGTCAACAGCATTAGTCATCCATTTCTTTGAAATAAGCTGTCTGTTGTGTTAAAATTCTCTTTTCTCCTTACAGTTTGAGAGAAAGTTTGGGGAAAAGGAATATCATTCGTGGGCTAGTGGTATCTGAGTTTCCACTGCAAAGTGGTGATCTTCATTTGAGAAGATTGCTTTGAAGGCAGACCCCAAAAAAAGAAGAGAGGTTCTGGGATTCTGACTTCAAAGAGATCACTTTTTCAGAGCTTTGTTTCCTGGTGATCACAGCTAATTCCAAGGGCCAAAATATGGTTTGATATTACATTTTAGAAGATTGCTCTCATTTCTGTTTCCAAATTTTCCTAAGTGACAAAAGGCTTTGGAGATACAGGCATTACCTAGTTTGGGACAAGTCCTAAAGAAAAGGAACCCTACTCTACCTTGTAGTTTTCCCTCTTGTAGAATGCCTTTCTTCACCAATCCTGCCTATATGTATTATATTAACTTGAAAAAATTGAATTAATTAAATATTAAGCATATTTTTACACATGAAAGCATCATAACTTAATTTTAAATTGCAGTGTTTTGAAGTGCACCACTTTGATACATCAGCTTCGATTTAGGTGGACAAACTAATGCAATCTTCCAACCTCAATGTCACTTTAGTACTGTCCCTCTCTATGATCTCAGTTTGATACAAAATGTAAGGCACACTCTAAATTTATGAAAAGTTGCTCTAAGTGAATTACAGCATCATATCGTTTAAGAGCAGGATTAATGTCTGAGGAATATTAAAATATTTTTTCAAGCTATGTGGTAAGGGATACATTAAATGAATATTCCTTGAAATGTTAGAGTTACTCAAATATGTTTATGTGCATAAAATAAGAGCAGTGTTTATCTTGCTCTGTAATGCAAAAGCATTTTTAAAAGCTATACATATTGATTACCTTTACTGAAAAAGTATAACCCTTAGGTGAGAAAACTCATAAGCGCAAGCCTAAAGGTGACAACCCTAAATTGTGTTGGAAGAAGAAAGTGTAGGAGCATTGCCTTTCTAAGGATAAGCTATTCCTCACATAGTAAAAATGAATACTACTGTCTGCCTTTTTGCATCAGTTTGAGCTTTTAACATAATACGATTGCAACATTTTCTTAATGTGTTATTGTTTTACAGCTTTCTCCAAAAATTAAGTGCAGATTTTCTACACTTGGAAACTAAATGTGGAGAGAGATATTTAGAGCCAGTTAAGATTTAATTTATAAATAATTTTCAGTGGACTGATGGGTCTACTTATACTGAAAAACTGTAATTTTTACCTGGGACATATGAACCAGTTAGATTTGTCTAGAGGCACTCTTAAAAGAAGTATCCAAAACCTTATTGTAAAGGGTTTATATGTCTTTGGACAGATTATTGTAACTAGTTTTGTATCTGGAATAAATTTTAGGTTTATGGTAAGCAAGGCTGAAGTAATCCATTAAAAATCTGTAAAAAAAAAAATGCAGAAAAAAATCCGTGAATTTAACATGGTAGAGAAACTTAAATTGTCAGAAAAAGTTTACAGGAGAAATGTTAGGTCTATTAATGTAATTCCTAGATTGCTAAGGCCAGTCAAATTTGAAAAATAAGGAACATAAATCATCAAGTGCTTAATAGCTAGTCCGTTCCAACTAATTTATATAAAAATTATTTATTGTAAATCAAAAAGGCAAAAACAAATAAATATGACATTAACTGATCATTTTTCATGAACAACAGCTCTTGCCCTTCAGATATGACTCTATAGGGGGTTGGTTACTCATGGATGTTGTGTTTGCGTGTGAGCAGAATGAAGTCTAAATTTTGATTTATCCTGCGCTAGCAGTGGTGAGTTCTTTACATACTGTAAACCATTACATATTTATATATTGTAGTGAACTAGACAAAATTTTTTTTAAATTATATTTTACATTCTGTAAATTACAGTCATATACTATGAGAACAGCATTAAGGGTACCCAGTCAAAGAGAATTTAGATAACTACCAGCCTAGAAAGTTTTTTGTAGAATCAAGAAATCAAGCTGTGTTATTCCTTTGCCTGTTGTTGCTAAAAAACATACCCTTAAAGACACATCTAAGAGTCTTGTTGATGTTTTATTTAAAGCTGGAATTGAATCTAATTTATTTTTTTTTATTGCTATATTAGCTCTGCAAATATTAGGTAAAAACGCTGGAGAAAGAACGCATGTTGAATTTGAAAATACTATGTTAATTCAGCTTTTTGTTTAAGTAATCATACTTCTGATGCCAGTATGAGAAGTCTGTAAAATTAGGATAAAGTATTTCAAATAAATTGATTTTATTTAACAGTACAGTTCCAGTTTCCCCACCATGTCCATATCCACCTCCCCCCCTCAAAACACCCTACAAGTCTACAGTTTTCAGGAGCCCGAGCCAAATCTTCCTTCATCATCAGTGATGTGTAATTCAGCTGAATGATAGGCAGCTGTGTCCCAATCAGGAGAGAAGAATCTTTTCTATTTTTAAGCCAATATATAACTGCTGATTCTTGACAGCACATTTAACGGCTGGTGTAGCAGACACAGGATGAAAAGTAATTTTAAGGAAAGGACAAGAAAAGGGGACAGAGGGAACAGAAATTTCCATTTATGGCTGATATGGTAGTAATGTATTCTTATCCAAGTGAGTAGAGAAAAGCATCTTGTGAGTAAAAGGAAGGGGATTTCACAACTGATAACTCTTCAGGACATGATACAAAGTGTAAGATTAAAAGTGTATGGCTTACAACACTGACTTGTTAAGCAGAATTTTATAACATTTTAAAAATTGCGCAATAAGGTGAAGACATCACACACAGGAGGAACAGCTTATTTGCATCACTAAAGAGAAGTAGGACAAGACACCAGACTGGATTACAAAAGGATGTTCAACTCTCTGGAAGAAAACCTGATGATTTTGGTATATCATATAAGCTGAAATGAGACTTGGGGGACACCTGTGAAAATTTTAACCTGAAAAGTTTATTGAAGGCTCAAGTTTAATTTTCATGTAAATTGTAATTTAGTAGTCCTGTGTTTTAACTACAGAACATTCTATTCACAAACATAATTACTGCAGATAAATATTAGTTGAAGAAATTGACTTGTTATTAAGGAAAGGATACAGAAATATGTCTGGTTTTGGTTTGATTGTGTTTTTTTTCTCCCCTCAAATTCAGGATAACTACATGTAACAGAAAGTACACAGCTTTCTATGCTTCCATATACAGAAAAAAAGATTTGCAAAATAATCAGGGAAGTTCTAAAAAGCTAAAAATAGGTAAGCTCTTTTATAGTGATGCTGATTGAATTTGCAGTAGTTAACATATGGAAGATGCTGGTTTGCCCTAACCATTAATGACAGATACTTGGCAGATGCAAGGGCAAAAGTCTACTGACCAAGGGAGAGATTAAAAGAGAAGATAGTGGAAATTAAATATTTAAGTAGATGCATTCTTATGTTCAGAAGAGTTGTACTCACTCCTTTTTAGTGGTGATTTCCCTCTAAAGTACTGACTAAACCTTGTTTTGTTTGTTTTATGAGATCTGACAAGATCATGACCCGATGGTTGCATAAAGCAGGCTAAGGATTTTTATTTGTCATTGAAGCCCTGGAGTGAGATGATAAAGAGATATAGTCCTAAAGTAAAACTGGGCTTGTCTCATAACACATCAAAGTACAGTGCTCAGGCCCTAAGAATAGACTTCAAATGCATTAAAAATGTCAATGCAAGTTTAGAAAAGTGGGTATATAGGTAAGCGTGAATTTATACTTGTGTTTGCAATAGTATTCTCTGTTTTGAGTTGTTCATAGAATTCTAAGAACATCATGTTCTGGATTGAGACTTTTTATGTGGAGAAAAAGGCATCATCTCAAAACAATGTCATCAACTTGGAACATTTTTCTATTAGAATACACATTTCCTGGGCTAGAGAGAAAAAGAAGTGTCTACTTTTTTCTGCCTGTTTTTTAAATGTGTACAGAAAACAGAAGCAGACAGATATAATCTTGTTCTGTGAGCTGGGAATGAGCCATCTCTGTTTCAGCGTGAGTGTATTCACATTATCTCCATTGCCTGTGATGTTTCAGCCTGTTTTCCCAGCTACTATCTGGTAAAGTAAAACTCTTTAAAAAAATAACAACTAACAAAAGCCAGCAAAAGAAATCCCCAAACCCCTGACCTTCTGCTCCATATGTTAGCAAATGGGGTTCTAATGCCAGACCTATTTTCAGCCATGCAGGTGATTCTTCAGGTTTGAAACGGAAACGCCGAGATACAGCTAAAGGAAAGGTCAAGAGCAATTGTTGTGAATTTAATCTGCTTATGTTCATTTTTTGCAGGGAACTAAAGCTTTAGTAGATTTTTATAACTTTGGAAGTGACTTCTGAGTATTCCTGAGGGTGAGAACTAGGTTCTGTCTTGTGGGTTGCCTTGGCAAGAGAAGAAATTCGCAGTCAAATTAGGCTATAATTACTTGAGAATGAGGATACTTGAAATACATTGGCTTTGGGCTAGCCCATTTAAATACATTACACAGATAAAGACCTGAGGTGGGACTCATGTATAAAGTCAATGTTTGGTATCAGGTTTATAGCTAAGTGGGGGCAAAGCCCTAGGTTTTATGTTTTTAACAGTGCAAGTGGACAGCACAGCAAACATTCAGCTATGTTTTCACTGAGTAAAAGTTGACAGAACTTCAACGTCTGTACAACTTCAAGGCTTAATAATAAACAATACTTGCAGGAATGTTTGTTTGGTAAAGAGTTCAGCTGCACAAATAAATGGAAAGATGTTCCTTCAGCAGAGAATTGCCAAGTCCTTTCTATGTCTTAAGAAAAGTATTTGACAAATTTTAGGGAAATGCCTGTTGAAGGTGTTATGCAAATAATATTATGATCTAAAGTATCTAAAGATATGTAATATTTAAAAATGCATATAAGATATTTCCTCCCAAACATGATTGCTGTTTTCCAGAAAGGTAATCTGTGGGCTGTGTTGTTTATTTAGGGTCTCCAGAAAAAATACTTGATTTTCCAAAATTGAGGAAAATTTAAAGAGAAATAAACCTAAACATTCAAATGCATAAAGAGTACAAAAAGGAGTTCCTTACCAAAAAAAAAAAAAAAAAAAGGGTTTAATAGCTCAAAACACTTGAAGTCGAAACTAAAAAGAAAGCAACTTGACCTGAAAGCTTTGCTTTTGAGATATATCAGGAATTAGAGTATTTTTAAGCAATTTGTGTGAATGGAATCATTGAATTTATATATAACAGCAAGAAGAGAAAAGACAAGTAGATTATGACTTCTATATTACTGCAATTATGAAGTACATAAAAGTGATGAAGGAAAGTTAAGAGTACAGAGGAAAAAACTGTGATCAGAGACAACAAAGGAGGATGTAAGTCTATATGGAAAAACATCTTGATAACAGTCTACATGTATTATGTCGCAGATGGAAATATTTGACACAGTTATGCTTTAGCAGTAATTCAAAGTTTATTAATGATTTGAGGTAAATAAGAGGTTGAATTTTAGAAGCACTTAATCATTAACCAATTTAAAAGATTTACAATGTGTTTTATCAAAATAATTGAACAGTGACTTAATTACAGATTCGAAGATGACAAGATTCACACTAACTTACTATAAATTATCCCAAATCGATACATATACATGTGAACAAAAGCACAGATTTCGGATTGGTACATATGAGCATATAAGCAGATACACACACACACGGGTCTCTAACCGCTGAGATCAAGATCCCTTAGTAGCACACAAATCTAACGAGCTGATGGATACCCCTTTTAACTCCTATGCGTCCACAGACAAATGGAAGAACATCCACATCCATAAAACTAATGTGTATATCAGAAGCATAAAAGTGGATGAAAGAGAGGCTAGCCTATAGTTAAAAATTTCCCAAGTTTAGAGTAAATACAATGCATCAGCATTCCTCAATGGCTGACAAATGAGACCCAAGATGGGTTGACTCGCCCTGGACTTTTAATCCTCGAGGTGTCTGCCTGAGTGGCATCCCAGCTTAGGAGAGGTACTGGCCACAGCCTGCTGCGATCCAGAAGAGCTCAATGGGTCTTTACTAGAATCGCTACTTATAGGATCCAAGATAATATAGGTATCTGAGGATACCTGACTTTCTTCAGGTACTTTTCCACTCTGGCCGAGCTTGGACAATAGAGTATTCCAGTACTCTCCACCGGTTACGCAAGTCCAGAACTTGCTAGATCTTGGGGTCCTGGTATCCCCCCTGCTCTGTGGCCATGATCCATATGTTGTCAGGAGCGATCAATTATAGTTATCATCTTCAAACGCTAGGAGTCACGGAAACCAGGCACACTAAGGAGTTGCCATTGTGTTCTGGTCCGACTCTTCACCTTTTCTCTCTTTCATGTTAGACCACTATGTTACGTTCTGGTCCATTGTATTATGATGTGGCCCAGGTGGGGAGAAAATCACGCCAAGTACCAAGTGGCCTAAAGGAGCGGGGAAGGGTTACACTACCACAATCTATTAACTGCTGGAAGGCATAACATTGTAATGACAAGTAACAAAGCAGTTCCACAAAACTTGTGGTTGTGCATTAGGGAAAAAGTGAAACTACTTCTAGCACGTTGGAGGTACAATTCCAGTTGATCAGTTTATTAGAGACAGAATATGATACTTGAAGTATCTGTCCTAGGGAGAAAAAGTGGTTAAGGACTTTTCATACCAAAAGCAAGCCTTTTCACTTTATTCTTTATCTCTCTTCATGGTGAGAAATAGCCATTCCTTCCTGTTCTTTGGTTTCAGTATTTTAATCCCATCGTCTAACTTTCCCACTTGTGCAATTTAATTTCCTTAAAAGCCTTTGGAAAGGGATCTTAAAAATAGATTTTTTTGAAAAATAGGGTACTATGTGAACCAGATCTCCCTTATTCACAGTGCTGCTGACTTTGTCAAAGAATTCAAATGGTTTTGTGTCTTGGGGCTTCTCTCCCTATCGTGATTCTTAATAATTTTCTCTGGAATATATAAACAAACTCACATCTGTAATTTCTCAGCTAATCCCAGAGACCTGTCTGAAAATTGGCAGTACATTCTCTGCCTTTCCATTGCTTTGTACCTGAAGTTGACTTAAGCAAGGTTAGGTACAGTTGACCAGTCACACGCTGGTTTGCACCACCACACTTTCATACCTAATTTCCTTTTGAATTGTTGGGCAGAAACTCTCGTGCCCAGGTGATTTGCTACCTTTCTCTTTATCAGTCTGCTCCAAAACCTTTCCTGCTGAAACCTTAATTTGGGAAAGTCCCTCTGACCATTCCCCTCAAAACAAGCTCTAGGGTGGGTGTAGGAAGCCCCTGAACTCCACTATAGCAAACACTACTGCAAAGAATTCATTTACATTTTCTGCTGCAGCCTTATCATACTTGGGCATTGCTTTTCCACCCTGATCACCTGTCAGCCCTCCTGAGTTTGGCAGGCTACCAGCTTCAGATGTGTTTGAAAAGATTTTACTACTGCTTTTTTAAGTCTTTAGCAAGTTGTCACTCAAGGGGTTTTTTTTGTATGGGTGTGTTTGGAGGTATGGGAACAGGGAGGCAGTCTTGTTAATTTTCTGTTTAAATAACAGTTCACGCTCTTTTCTAGTTTCCTTAATAGTACAGAACATTCATTTGTGAATGTGTTGTTTTACTTTAATAAATCCCTTTGTCCTGCTGTTTAACCGCATATTCTGTGTAAATGGAACTTCACTGTTGACATTTTCCTTTGTTGTTTCCAACCTGAATTTTACAGACTTCTGTTGTACCCTTTTCTACAGTTTGACTGCATTCTTTAAGGTTGTGATGTCCTAAGCTATAGGCACCTTTTGATTTTCTTTTGGTCTTTAATTGAGAACTTTTATTTCAGGTTCCAGGTGACATATCCTGTTTTGGTGTAAGGGGATCCTCCCTTCTTCCAGAAGTCGTCTCTCTTCTGTATACTATTTCTTTCACTTTTTTAAATTGATTAAACTCAGGGTCATGTGCATGCCAGAATCCCTTAATGGACATTCAGAAGATGTCTTTATCTCAGTGATGTTAATTTTTATAGATCTTAAGATACCGAGGCTGTTCCAGAGACTGAAAGACTAATATTCTGCTGGTATTAAAAACCAGTAAATTGTATGCATATCAAATTATCCTGAACAAAAGAATGAATAAGTTAATACAGGATGTATTCAGTGAAGATTTGAAGAAAGTAATGTAATTAAAGCCAGTAGGTCACAATTTTATTAGAAATAGGGTTTAGAAATAAAGCCATATATGCAGAATGTGAAACTGCAACAAGGAAAGCAGTGGCATTGAATAGAGTTGGGGTCACAGCAGAAAAGAAAAACAGTAGGAGCTCCCAAGACAAATGCTGTGGTGAAACAGAACTGCTAACGTAGCTCTCTGGTGTATAATTCAGGGAAGTGTGAGTAGATGGATTAAGGTTATTTTCGTCTCATACAATATACTGACAAAGAGGAATACTGCAAGAAGTTCTTGTGTATACATTTTTAAAAAGTGCTGAACAACTGTTTATACCTGCAAAAAAACTACTACATGAAATATTTGTGTTGTGGAGAGCAGGTCTTATGATAAGAGACTTTGGGCTCAACCTCTTTCATCTGTCTGAACAAGACTGAAAAGCCATTCATGACTATGTTCTAAATACAGGAAAATGCTTGGCACAATGCTAGATCTCTTAAATCTATCAGAGAAAGTCATTACAAGATCTTTTGGCTAGACATTGAAGCAAATCTAATGGAAATCAAAAATTAGACTCATATTTAAATGTTTTCCAATGCCAGTAATTATCCGCCAGAACAAACTGCTAGTGAATGTCTTCAAATCAAGACTTAAGTCTATCTGGAAGATATGCTTTAGCAAAACACAGATTGCTTGACTGAAGTTGCACAACAACAATTGTATGTAACTGAACAGAATTTAAGTTCTGTGATACAGCAAAGATCATATTAGATGAACTAATTTTGATTTGATTTTGCTTCATATAATACAAAATTATAAAAATACTGTAAGTCTGATACGGACTGCCTCCAGTTCAAAGATCTGCTTGCCTATGATTCCCGTGGTTACTGGTAGTAAACACTTCCCTGTTTCTGGCCTTAATTGTAACATTCATGCAAATTCCAATTATTTAAGGGTTTCATAATCATCAACATAACAGAATTTAACAATCTACCCTTATAATTTCACGAGCATGCGCATGTGTGTGTGATAAATAGTCTTCTGTGGCTTCATAAATGATCTCCAAAATTCAAAGGGAATCACTGATGCATTTCAGCTTTTGTACATATCATTAGAATTTCCCATCTCTCCTTTTTTTGGACTAGATAATACAAAATACTGAAGGGAATCAGATCTTCTGAATTTCTCACCAGTTTATCGTGTAATCAAATGTGGGTTTACAAAAGTTTATTGCATTTTTTTTCTGTCCAAACTTTTGCTAGTTATTGATAACAGAGCTTGGGATGAGATAGATAGGTAATGAATCTGATCTAATAGGGTAATACTGATGCGTGAATGTTTTGATGCATGTATTTACCATCTTTGAGCATTCTTGATCTCTTTAATGCCAACTTGTTTGTTATCACAACAACTCAGGACATCCTGTCTGCAAATCTGATGAAAAATGTGTTGCAGTATAAATCAATGTATGTTCAAACATGTATTTGTGGATGGATTCTATGTAACTGAAAATTCTGACCTGTTAATGGATTACTTGTAGGTTTGAATCTATGGTGGATGAGCTTTTAATAAAAAATTAATTCAGAGTGGTTTTAGCATTATCTTTGTTGAAAAAAAATAGTTACAAATCAATGATATTTAAAATTCTGAAACAATTTGGAAGTCTGGGAAACTAATCTGTCAAAGTGCTACTTCCATTCCATTTGTGTATATATTGATTTTGTTACTGTTTTGAATCCAGATAAGAAGGGATTAGATAATTCAGTTGGTTGACAGCAATTAAATCAGTTCATGATTTTCTTTGTCTCAATATGAACAACGACTGGCATTTCTGCCAAAAGTCAAAATTTCTCATTGATTTGAACGCTGCTAGGATTGATCACCTTGTGAGATGATTTGTAAGGCATTTTGTTCTTTTTAACATAGGAGGAAGTTCTTCAAATTGCAAAGTGTGGTTCTCCTTAAAGATTAACAGCATACCTGCAGCACCGGAAAGAGAGATAAATGTGAAATGCAGAGCTCTGGTAAGATTACTCTAAATGTTTAATTTTGTTCTACTGCATTAGAAGAAAAACATAATTTTTATTGTTGGTCTGGCTGCTATCACAGAGGATTAATCAATTTTATTAAGTGACCACACACAATCACTTTTTGAATAGTAAAACTCAATACTTACTAAGACCTCATTTAAGCTCAGTGATATGAATTCTTGAATAAAAGTGGCTTCTTTATCCTATTTGAATAATTATATTTTTATTCTGCTGACATTTGCTTCTAATTTTGGATCTCAGGTAAGATTGAATTCTACAAAAAATTCAAGCAGTTTCTGTACAGTCCACAACAGAATAAGTCTCTTTTGGTACCCTCCTTCCTTATGCATTCCAAATTACTATTGTAATTTAGATTTCATTAATTATTGGGATGTATTTGATCATATTTGTATTACTAGATAAATACATACTTTCACTCTCAAAAATTAATTAAATGATGTTAGTCATTTCAGAAGAATGATTACTTCATTTTAAATAAGTTGTATGTTTTAAATTACTTAAGTAGGTAAAGATAAAATAACTGTTTAGTATGTTTTCTCAATTGATATTGTTTTTATTCTCCACAGATTTGTAATTATATTTATCTTTGAATTATACTTTTTAAGGTTTTTATTTTCAGAGCTAATATTTTTCTTCTCTTCTGTAAATGGATATTTGCTTTATCATCTAGACATCCTACTTTCTGCATGAATTGTAAGCAGCTAAGAAATACTGACTTTAATAATAGATGCTGGTAACAGGTTCTATGAATACGGTATTTTGCTGCAGGAACATTTCTGCAAATAAAAATACATGATACAAATACCAGGGACTACCTCTTCCAGTAGGAGGTACTGGGAAGGGAGAAGAGTCTCCTCAGTTGATTTTACATGTCAACATGTGTTTATGTGGGGGAAAAAATCCAAACCAGTAAGCATTTCTCAAAATATTTAAAACACCAATGTTCGTATGTCACTTCTGTTTTGCTCTTCTTTCTATGAAGTTTAGTTTCCTGAGTGTGAACTTCTGTAGGGCTGGGCAACAGATAACGATATTTTCAAAATCTTGATATTGGGTGACCATGGTAGTAGGGAGATGCCTGGTGGTAGTAAGAAACACAAAAGCTAGACTACAGGAGTATGTGATTTGACACCTTGAAAGAATAGTGTAGGTTTTTGTCCTACAGGATCATGCATTGTCTTGTATCATTCTCTGATCTGAAAATACTGTTAAAATGGTAAAGGAAAAGCTAGATTTAAAGTATATTATTGACTCCTATTTTATAATAAATTCTCAAGGTGCATTTTAACTCTGCCTAGAACTTTTAAGCTAATTCAGGATGGAAACTTGCAAAAAATGCTTATAGTAAAATCCAACATACTTTTACAACGTATGGGGCACTGAAATTCTTGACCTGAATGGGGATAATTCCTTTGTAGGAAGATGAAGGGGGTAAAGAAGTAGCTGTACCTGTTCCTCAGGTACATATGGAAAATCTCATAAACCCCATTTTTATTGATGAATTTTGAAGATGACACAAAGATTTTTGACTGACAAATAATATATGTGGTTACTATTATGGAATTACTATTACTGAATTGACTGGTTACATACCAGGCAGTTCATTTTGGCATGGGAGAGCTTTCTATCTCTAATGTGGCTGGGATTATCCCAGCTAAAGTCTCACTATAGGCTGTCAGTGTGACACCGGTAAATAGAATTAATACAGTCCTTGACTGCTAAAGAACGGTCAAATACAAGCAGAAAGCAAATAATGCTGATGGTACTGCTGTTAGAATGTTGTTCACAGGTCTGGTTCTTGGAGGTTAAGAATTGTACTGAAATACTGGAAGAAAACCAAAGAAATTCACTAAAAGCATGGGGGGCTGCAAAAGCAGGCCTTATCATACGAACGCTAAGTATCTTAGTTTCCCAGAGAAAAAATGGAGAAGGAACGTGATCATTCGGTAAAGAATATTGAAAAGATAGTGATGGTCTCTCAGTTTTGCTGACCAACATGCATCAAGAGCTAGTGGACAAAAATTTAAGTCTGAGAAATATGTAACCTTGCATGGAATGTCCTAGTAATGAGAACAATAAACCATTGGGAGGTCTTACTGGTGAAAACAGTAGACAGAATCTTGTAAAGATGAGGACTTGAAATTGCTTCAAAAGCTGATAAATTTTTAAAAAACATAGACACCTGGTACATCTGCTACATCAGAGAGTCAGATTTAATGAATACGTTGATCTCTTTTTAACCTCAGAGTCTTTCTTTCTTCCTGGCCTTTGGAAAGAAAAGGATTAGTAACATTTAATTTAAAATACTAGTAACGCTGGTTTTGGACAGTAGTTATAGCTGTATCTTACTGTCAAATGCAATACAAGTTTATCCTCAGCATGTCAAAAGTACTTTTCGTGTCTTACACAACTGATGAGATTTCTGAAATGTCAGAAATTGGCTATAACAGAGGTAAGGGTGGAAGGACAGAGTTTTGAAATAAGCACGGTGCTTTTCTTAATGGTAGACATGTGGCCACAGAGACTACTAGCCAACAGACAGGGAGGAAGTCCCCAGGGAGGTGAGGGCTTGTGGGCATCCCAGGAACAGTGTACAGTATGGGATCATCCTGACATATGTCAGCTGGGCATGAAGAGTGCTGCAGACATTAAAAAAGACTTTGATCAATATATTTGCTTGCAGATTCTAGTTTCATGTATGAGGCTTGGAAATGCTTTAGGCTAACTCAGCCTTTTGTACTTCATAAATGAGTGTCTGTTTGAAATGTAATGCCTGTGACAGGATGATAGTTCATACCATATGAAACGGGGTGGCAAGATGTGTGTGTCAGGGTTCAAACTGAGTCTGCAACTCCATAGATATTCTGACCCTTATGGATGGCCTGAGGCAGTGGCCATCAGCTAATGTTGCAAAACTCTGTTGAAGAGTGCAGAGAATTTTGAAGAAACAAGTAGGTCTACCTTGGCAGCACCATGCAATTGACTGTAGCTCAGGTCTCGGAGACAGAGCTTTCAGTGCACAAATTAGCTAAAAGGAAATACCAGAGTTCTGTCTGTACTTTCCCCTCCCCCCCCCCAACTGAAATGACTTTAACAATGCATTGTGTCACTGTCCTCTTTTAATTTGCTCAGGATTTTCTGTGCTAAGTAGTATTACATGTGTTTTCATCTGTCTTTCTTATAATATATAATTCTGACTAGATTCATGATCTTGAATTGGAACAACACAGATTTTCCAGTTACATTTATTTTTTGTTTGCACTGTTAATTCTGTGCCTTACCATCCTTATGGTGCAAAATTTCAGTCTCAAAAGGTATCTGCAGGTGTGAAGAGGTATCTGAAACACGTAGAGATAATTTGGTTTAACTCATGTTTATATAAAATGTAATAAATTTGCATTTTTACATTGATGAGACTAATCTCACTACATATCACTTTTGGATGTGTTCTTTCTCTCAACCTAAAATTAAAAGTGGAGGTTGAATAGTTAAATGGATCAAATCCAGTTTTATGCTGCTCAAGTTTTGTTAAACTCTTTTGGCTTGTCATTGCTGAAGGCATTTAAGCTTGTATTTTGCTAATAAACCAGATTATGATTAGGGTATTTAATGGAAATAAAAGTATTGAATAAGTGTGCCATATTGAAAAGGTCATTATTTTTAAGCTGTAATCTAATTTCAATTAGTTTAATCACTGTGTATCAGCAAAAGAAATATCCTTGTTTGAATAGAATGCTTGAAAAGGGTTCTCTGGCTAGATGAAAATGTCATTTTTCAGCAGGCAGAAATTTGCCACCTCTTCAAGGGAAACCTACTTTTGTTTTCCTCCCTCCAATAACAGCCAAAAAAAGATGAATATGGAGAATTATACTCCTTTTTTGCCTTCTGTAAGTGTATGTATGTAATATATTTATAAAGTATACACACAAGTATATATATTAATTTATATTAAAATATACAAAGGCAATGAGCTGTGCTAAGAATACATTTTCTGGATCAAGTAGAATGTCTACTAAATGCATTTAGAAATAGACTAGTAGAATGGTAATTCCAATAAACAGAAGATGATGATTCCTTATAATTTGTCTTTTCATCTGTTATCCATGCTTGCTGTGAGCAGAACCACTGTAACTTAGGTAAGAAGTTAACTTTTAGACTTGTTCATCCAGCTGTAAACAGTAAGTTTGGCTTCCATCTTGTCCCAGATGTAGCTCCATTAAAATGAGTTTGGTCTAACCAGAAGTTTAGATTCAAATCCTGTTGTAGTCCTTACCCTTCAGTAGATAGTGTGGGTTTCTGGGAAATGGGTGAATAAAAATTTCAGTAAATACCTGAGAATTTGACCCATAAATTGAAGGAAGTGGCTTTTTAATTTTAAAAGGTAATATTTTTTTCCTAGTTTTTTTAACATAAAACCCCAGTGATTCCTCTAAATTGGAACACATCAGTCTCTAAATTGAATTAAGGTTAATTTTTTTGTTGTCCGTGTGGCCACTAGAATGCGCTCCACAGATTGCGTGGTATGATACAATACTTTAAGGTTCAATACAATGTTTGAATAATAAAAATATTTTCATCTCTGTTTCTTCTTATATGTGTGTTCATTTTTTTCTACCAAGAAAATTATTGTAAAAAAGAAGAAATTGCCTCAAATTGTCCCTGAATAGTGCTAATACTGTTTTATATTATTACATTCAGTCTTTTTGGGGACAGCGAACCACTTCCACTTCTTAGCTTTTCTCCCAGAACATCAGCACCGAGGGTGTCTCCTGTGTTTGATAAATACATGATGCCACTATTTTGCAAATAGCAGAATCAAATATTGATTTTAAGTTTTATCATGGTAATTTCACATGCCTGTATTTCCAAGCAAGGACTGGATCACAGTGTGTTTTTTAAGTTTTCAGTTGATCTTCTTTAAGATAGGTTTACTTCTAATTTTTCTCCCCGGAGATTTTTTTGGGAGGAAGGTTAGGGTTTTTTACTTTTGTGTTTTGTGCTTGGTTTTTTTCCTAGGCAGTTTGGTACATGATTTCAGATTACATTTAAAATAAGTTTAAAATGAATGGGGATATTATGAAGCAGAGTAGTCAAATATAAACCACACTATTACTTTCTGGTGAGGCAGATACATCACTTGGAAGTCTAGCAAACAGATGACAATTAGTGTTCTAAGTTCAGACCCTCATATAATTTCTGGATAACACTGAACAGTCACAGCCTCAATATTTGTTTTTTAGGCCATAAAAGGTTGTATTCAGTTGTCCTTCCTCTAAAATTTTTGCTGGGCTCTCTGAAACTCACTGGGCTCTCTGAACTCACTGGGTTCTCTAGACACAGCCTATAAAGAGTTCAGTAGAGCAGTTCAGACCAAGGTCTGGACTATGGTATGAATCCTGGACTTATGTCCAAGGGTGGTTGGAAATGTCAAGGGAAAAAGCAAGAGTATGTACATACAGTGCCATTACTTTCACAGCTTTTGAGGGTTTTCTGTTCAGGCTTTTTGCTGAGCGGCCAGGAGTATCCTTAAACTCATCTATACATTTAGTATCCATAACCTCCTTTGACTTTTAAGTGTTTACTGACCATGGTGTAGGAGCTATTACCTTTATTTTTAGCTGTGTTCTTTATTTTAATTTGATGCCCTCTAGGTAAATTACAGGAGCCAGTGGACAGTTAAACCCTATCCAGTCTCTCCATGCTACTCATGATTTTGTAGACTTCTATATATGCATTCTGAATTATATCTCTTCCAAGATGAAGATAAGGTAGTCATCTTCATTTATGTTTTCCACTTGGACCTTCATATTTTACTATTGTAGTATTTCTCCAAAAGTATTTCTTTCAAAAAGAAAAAAAAAATCAATCAAACATGTATTGAAAAGAAGAAAATAATTTGGATTTTATCAATGTTTGTCCTCTAACTGCTTCACTTGATGCGCTTTGAAGTGTGGCTATCAAAACCAAGCTTTCAAAACTTAGCTCTACCAGTTATCCTTTTCGGTTACTTATCAGTTGATATAAGTCAAAGCAATGATGAGATACTGGAGCAATATCTTCAGATTAGAAATTTTACTACTTTAAAAAATCCATGCAACATTAAAAAAATAGATTTCCATCGATGACATTTAAAAATATTAGGTGAAAGTAACAGATTTGCTAAATCCTATTGACCTTTTAAAATGATTCATGGCACAGCAGCTCCTTAGATCAAAAGTCAATCTGTGTCAAACTTCCTTGATGCCAGTACTTGACCATACCAATCATTTAAATGAAATCTTAGAAGTGATGTTAGGAAGACCTCATTATTTGTCCTACTCTCAAGAATCAAGCAATCTGTCTAATTCATAATCTGCAATTGCTATTAGGAAGTATTGCATTGAATATCGAATTGTGAAGCTCTGATTGTAAAACACTTAGATAAAAGAGTTTTTTTTTTTTTGTAGAAGAAGAATTTAATTTGTCATGTAAGAGTATAGCTTTTACTTTGAAGAAAGGAGTGTAACTCTGATGTGAGGTTCCCTCAATTCCTCATCTTTTCCTGCCCAGTGTGTGCATGGCAAACATTCATAGAGTTAAAAATTGTGTTGATCTGCTCAACATGCAGGAAACTGTAAGAAGTAACATAAATATTTCCCAGCATGGAAATGAAGATTCTAATGGTCAAGACCTAAGTGTAGCTCCTAGTGCAAGGGCTGGTAGGGTGAAGTACTGTGTGAGAAGGCTTTAGTTTTTATAGGTAGATTCCCCTCCTATTCCTAACTTTATTCCAACTGTTTAAAGGAGGACAGTGAGTCTAAGCAGTGAGCGGGATCCTGAACTCATAGGAGGGTCTAGTTTAGATAAGTTTCATTTTGTGGAATAATGGTACTTTAATTTTCCTATATGTGGGCTCCATCTTTTGCGTGTTCAGATCACACAGGAGTTCAGGAGTTGCAACTTTGACTATGTCTTCTAAATAATTAGGGATTCATCTTTGAATTCTTAAAACACTAATTAATTATTATAAACTTGTATGGAACTGTAGAAAAGAATGATACATTGGCTTATTTGCATGAAGCATAGATCTTTATACATTGTACATGATAGTGGTAATAGTTTCACATACAGAACTGTGAAGAGGCTTGAGATTAGACCCTGAATCTTCAAGAAGCTAGAATTTTTCAATGGACTACTATATAGTAATGCAGCTTGCATTTTCTTTGAGTGATTCAGTTTTTATATATATATCATACACTTGAGAATGTCCACAGAATAGCTCAAAAATCTTGAGAAGAGAAACTCGTTGTTTAGTCAAAAATGTGTCTATATTGTTATATTCTGATTAAATAGATGGATTAATCAAGATTCCTTATATATTTCACTAGTAAGTGGTCTTTAAGAAATACATGATAACCAGTTAAGTATATTTTGCAGCCTTCTATTAAATGAAAATAACTTATCTTCCTGCTTTTATATCAAGTACTTGTGATAAATCTCATTGTACTGGTAACCATGTACAGTTTGTGTCTTCTGACAATAGCGGTAATTTTTTTTTTTCCCGAATACCTAATGTTTTGACTACAACCATATATTGCATCTCTGAGAGAATCAAGACAATATACTCATTCAGTGAACACATCAACCAGATTATAAGGAGTTGCAACAATTCATGTTGTAAACCATATAGCTTGCTGATCTGGATATTTTTTCTAATCCAGACCCTGAACACTATGAAATCCACTCATCACCATTCCAGAAATGAGAATAACCTTGCTGAAATGGAGGGCAATTAGCCAGACGCAGGTTTATTTTCTAAGCCCCATGTATATTAATAGAAATCAGATGAATTGGTGAAGCCTGGAAAGGTTGTAAGGATGCATTCCAGATGTGAAGGATTCCTGCCCTTCTTGATTGTTGAACCTTGGTAAACAGGGGAAGCATTATGAGTGCTTAGATGACAAGCCTATTTTTCAGAGGAGGGATATTATCAAATATAGTTAATACTGAAATAACCCAGTCAGTCCTAACTTTGCTTATGATGAACACCTCCAACCTTGCCTTACAATTTCGTCAGTCACTGCCCAGCTTCAAACTCTATTTTTTGCCAGGTGTCATAATGAAAGCAGTCAATCTAAATTCTGAGTACATGTGTCTTTTGTTGGTGTCCTTTGCCTTTCAGTCCAGCCTGAGAACCAGTTCCGGCAGTTGGCACTGCTGGCCTATAGAGAACATTTCCCCACAGTCATTAAAAACTCCATCAATTGTGCTACTTGTATAAACATTTCCATAGCACTGTGCTGGAAATAATTCCAGTAAGGAAATTTTGGATTTGTGAGGCCTCATTACCTATTCTATCATTTTGAAAAATCCCTCTAAGTTCTGTTCTGTTCTGCCTGATATAACAGAGATTGATTTTGAAGACTTGTCAGCTTTGGCCCCCCCCTCACTGATGCAAATTTCAGGTTGCATTTCAGCCTGAAAAAGATTGTCTATTAAGAGTTCAGCTAAAAGCTAGTTAAGGGAAAAAGGGAGAAAGTACTCCCTGTGACTATTGTCTGCCCAGGAATTTCTTCCTTTTTCTTTCATGAAAACATTAATGTATTTTTATTTCATCTTGTCTTGTCCAGACCAGCCTGTGGCATTCTAACAAATCTCAAAGGCAAAGAAAACAAACGCAACAGTAGAGCTGGTACTGGATGCAGAAGTGTACTTTCAAATGTATATTTTACTTTAAAAATAATTCTAAGGTATATTTCAATAGTTCTGTGGCTTTTACTCTGTTACTGACTTCTAGATAGCACAGGCTGAATCAGACTGTTGTTCATCAGTAGCTGACAACCTTTCAAATTCATTACGAATTCTAAAAATCAGGCTGTGTCTTTTTTCTCTATATATGATTACAAGAGAGATTCTGTGATTTAGCATGTGGAACCATCATTGCTGCTGATCACAAGAATGCTATTCACTTGTCAATAGCTAAGTTGCTCTACAACTCTAAGAGGAAGCAAGAAGCAGCACGCTGTTAGTATCAGCCAGATCTGGAAGTGCAAGTCAGAAAGCAGGTAAGGAACAGTTCAGTTTCAAACTGGATTGACCTTAGCACAATATAGCCTACTGTATAAAGAGAAGAGGAGCCATTCTTTGGACATCCTTTTCCTTTCCCAAAATCCTACTCTTTAGATGGTAGACTGAGAAGGCAGGATGGATAGCAGCATGGGATTCCTGCTAGTCCTGCTGCTGGGTCTACTCCTCAAACTCTTCTCACCTGACTCCAAAAATGATTTTGCTTTCCAATGGACTTACAAACTGTAGATCAGAAGTAGCCAACTCAATGATGTTTTTCTTCCCATAGAGTATATTGTTTTCCCTCAAAAATCATGGCAGATCTTTAGCATTTGGGAACCATGCTTAGGGGACGGTGGAGGTAGAAACCATCTGTGGGAGATGTCAGTCTGTTTTAAATCCGTAACTGTTTTACAGAGAGCCACAACAATAAGAGATCACACAAAAGATGTATTAATTTTCTCTAGATCATGCCTCTTCCCTGACAACTCTACTCCTTTTGTTTAGTTACTTGAAGGGAACCCACAAGGAAAGATGGCTCTTTGTTAGCCTTTCAGTTCAAAGCAACAGCGTGTTTTTTGGGTGTCACTCCTCATCATCCCCACTTACTGCACTTTCATTTATATCACACAGCAGTCCTGGAGTGCATGAAATGCATCTCTTTTGGGTGTAACTTAACTGGAGAATATTTTCCAGACGCTCGTCTAATGTTCTTCAACCATTAATGGATGTTTAAGTTCATGGGAATGTAATAGAACTACTCATAAGCAAAGTATTCATGGATGCTCATACTGTGTGGATGCTGGGTCCTCACCACCAACTGTTCTGCTCTATGTGTCTACTCCTTTTGTGTCTTGCTACATGCTAATACAGATAGATCATAGCATCCAAATCTGTGTAACACTTCCTGTCCAAAAATACTGTGTCGTGTTTATTCTAACAGGAGTTTGCATTTTGTGGGAACTGCATTATGTCAGTAGACAAGTATAATATAATGTAGAGAGTACATTATACTATTATTATGTATATTATACAATATATTGTACATTATATAATATTATGAATATAATATAATGTAGAGAGCTTGTTACAAATACAACCAGTGTCAAAGTAGATCCAACTTTGAATTTAAATTATGTGTCAGTGTCTCCTTTACTGATTTTTTCATTATTTATTTAATTAAAACAAAAAGCATATAGTTAAGAATATTTTGTAATTATGTAACTTGGCAGTTGAAGGCAGTGACACACTGTTTTCATAGCTGTGGTACATTAGTTTTCATAAATCCTAAGTTAAACTGTAATCTGAATATTGTTACACATGGCTGATACTTGGATCATGTTCTCAGAAATTGAGTAACCTGAAGTTATGAATCATGCCCTAAGACCAATTTTTACAATAAGCTTTCATAACAATTGGTAGCATAAAAAGTAACATTCTGTAAAAGAACCATGGCAACATGGTTTGTGGAAGAAAAAGAAATTTGGGAAGGTGGTAATTATTAATCACTCTAACTAAAAACAGTTTGGCAAATAATTCAGACCAGAACATATTTGTATAGCCCATTAAAAAAAAAAAAAAAAGAAATGGAGTTATCAAAAGGAGGGCAAATTATTAGAAATATTAGAATGTGAGTGAGTGAGTGAAAATTTTTGATAAATACACGGTGGTTGCTAACCCCCTCCTCTCTTCCTTACAGATGCATGAATCAGTTCTGTGATATAACAGCAGGGAGCTAATGTAGATCACAGACTGACAGCTGAGCTGTCACTTAACAGCCACTGAACAAAAATGTAATGTTAGATCTAAACCAAGTAATTAGAGGGATATTTCATCTATGCTAGATGAGGGGTCGTATATATGAAAAATAACTATCAAGTGAAGAAAGAGAGTAGCCTTGTATAATTAAACTACTATGTCACTTAGTCCATAACTGCTGTTGCTAGCCCTGTGGCTTATGAATCAAAAGAAGAGGGTTTTTTGCTCAACCATTAGACACAGCAAGTCCACAGAAAAAGTTCTTTTTAAAAAATTTGCTCACATAGTATCTGGAGTACAGATTCTATAGCTTAGTGAACTAAGCATTAAAGTAACACCACTGAAAGGAAAACTTAATGTTTGAACTCTGTCCTCTGGATATACCTCTGTAATGATTGCTTTTCTAATCAGTGGAATATGTGCTAAATTTTTAGTTCAAGACAAAACATCGTTGTTGTTATGGTTTGAGAAACCCACAACAATTTATTGTCATTTAGACAATTATTCTATCACCCGATAACCCCTCCCCACCTGGGAAGGGGGAATCGGGAAGAAAACCAGGAAACCCAGGGGTTGAAATATAAACAGATTGAATAGAATAAGACTAAATAACTAACAGTAATAACCCTAAAGAACAAATAGTGATCCTGATACCAATATAAAGTATACAAGGATTATACTCAGCCAACTATATCAGTAGGAAGCTGTGCACTCCCAGCAGTGGACAGCAAATGTCGGACACTGCGAGTACTATGGCTTTGGGAGGAAGGGAAGGCCTCAGGGGTCCGGCACCGGGGCAAGAAGTTCTCTGGATCACCTCCATCAAGTGAGAGTTTGAACTCCTCAGCAAAGTTTCTAATTTATATTGAATGTGACCTTCATGGTATGAAATAATCCTGTTGGCCAGCTTGGGTCAAGTGCCCGGGTCTCGCTCCTCATCCCTGCGCCTGGCGAGCTCGAAAACACTGAGGACTTGAAACCCACACACCATAGCTGGCTATAAAGTAAATATTTTCACAAATTCAGATACTAGAGTCTTCCCCAAGCATTAGAAAAGAAATTAGTCCTGTGTCACTCAAACCAGGACAGTTGTTTATACACTCTGTACAGTTGGTTGTTATTGTGTGTGGTTGTTTTTTTGTTGGTTTTTTTTTTTTTGAATAACAAGAGGAACCTGAAAGAGAAGAGTGAGAATTTCTCCAAAAAATTTAGTTATCTTAAGTACAAATTTTCAAACTATGTTTGGAGGCTCTTACAAGTGATAATCTGTGAATGCTTCTGCAGCAGTATAACCTTTAAACCTGTCCTGCCATTTTTCTGAGCTGCCAAGAAAATTGGTGGTACTGCCACTGGTTTTCCCCTCAGCGATTAATGTGAATTAGTGAGTAGTGAGAACTCACTGCTTTCCTTGTGTAATACAAAGAAAAAGGAAGAAGGCATCTTCATTATTCATTCCATTCCTATGAAATTTGACCATCTATGTAACAAGAAGCTGTATCTTTTAGTTAAGACTAATTTGGTAGGGGTACTAATGCTCTCACAAAATGTAGCAATATCCCAGCTTCTCAAAAATAGTATTGCTGTGTTCCCCTGATCAGAATACTATTTAAAAATGCTGTTCTTCTTTTCTGCTGGATTTCAATGGATAGTAAGCAAAGCTTCTGAAACAGCAAGTGATAATTAAATGGCATCATTACAATGAGCAACAAGTTTATCCACACATACAAATATTCTCAAACAGCATCTGAATAAGGAACCTCAAGTAAGTATATAAAACTAGTTGATTATGGATTTGATTTGAAAACAGATGCTGTGCTGGAGTTTGTAAAATGCCATTAACTCAGGAATTACTTGCTTTAAGTTACACAATTTTAGTAGACATTTTTACTTCAGGCTAAAACCCTACCTATTTTAGATGGTTTGGCCTATTGAAAAAGGAATCCAGATCTTTCCTCTTCTATTTGAATCAGAGTAAGGAATGAATGTGTAATTGTGACAATATGAAAATATCTCTGGCACTTGCTTAATCATTGTCCTCCCAAGAAAGGAGGGACCAGTGTCTGTTACTGCCTGAAGACTGTTCTTCAGCCTTGCTGCTTGATTTCAATTCCTAGTATAAAGGTATATGAAATCATTACAACTGAAATCTTAGAAGACTAAAGAGAAGGTAAAGTCTTGGTGTGCATTGAGACTACATTAGTTTAATCTCCAGAATTATTTGTGTAAAAGTAACCTAAAGGTCAAACAATTGGTTCCCTGCAGCAGATATTTCTATTGAACAAATTCCAGCTAAAGTTATTTGAGAGAAATGTGGAGTGAAAATTAACACCACTCATTTTACATGGAAAAAGATAGTGAACGTGTACTCAGTAATTATTCATTTATATATTTCTCTAGGATTTAGAACGGATATTTTACAAAGAATTTTAACAGTTTAAAGAAACCATCTGAGAAAGCAGGAAGCTTTCAAAAGCCAAATTACAATTTGTTTGTGAATATTCATTATTCATTAATTAAATAGCACTTTTTAGCTTTAAATGCAGAGAAAACAACCATATTTTCAAATTTTACCAACTGATAATTATTAAATATCTTCAGCCATTGACAACTTTGTTACAATTTGCAATTTAAAAAACCCTATTTTTTGGTTACTCTATTTTACTTTTGTGTTTACTGTGGATTTCCCAATCAGGAACAGTAGTATAGAGGCTGAATATAGGCTGATAAATTCAAGCTAATTATCTCAGATTGTTTAGAAAAATGGACTGTAACAGTTATTTTTCCTTGCAAATATTCTAATTCTAATTCAGGTTGTATGTAGAGGTCAAGAAGTAAGCCGATTCTTAAGTTTTTACGTAAAAGGTCTAAAAGACTCGCAGTTATTGCTTCAAGCACACTTATTCTTTAGCAGTTGTCTATTTCATGGAGAAAATTCTAAGTATATATTGCTGGTTCAGTGAGTCAAGAGACTTTCTAATCCGTCCATATATTTGAAAAATAGTATTGGTGTCTTGAGAGGAAGTATCTAATATGTGAGCTCCAAGCAGGATCTGTACAGCAGGAGATAAGCCAGAGGGGAAGGTCTGTTTTGAACAGTGACTTATTAGTTTCTGCTTTAATAAAACCAAATGCCTGGAAGGGGTTGAGTTTGGTTTCCACATAAGTGCGGAGACAATAGTTTTTGTCTATTCTCTGCCAAGTCTTTCTCTCTCTCTCTCTGTCAAGTCCCTGAGAGCCACATGAGTACTCAAAAGTTGGTAATGTAACTCTGAAACATATGCTGCCCGCCCCCACTTCCACGAGAGTTGTTCTTGCTGAGTTGAAACTTGTGCCACTGTTGCTATTTGTAATGGCTCCCAGATCTGTGCCACTAATGCACCGCTTCTGCACTCTCCAGTGGTGATTTTAAAAGATCACTGTCACAGTCTTCACACTTAGCAAGGTGTTTACATTCAGATCTAAGAATAGGCAGTGTGTTTTGGTTACTGATTCCAGCTCTTTCCAACCTTCAAACTTCATTGGTTTTGGCAGTCTCGAGAAAAATGAATGCAACAGTCTGTTCTGTGGGATCCATACACAGCAGATGGTGACTGGCAGATGGATATAACAATTGAGAAACTCTTCATTGACATTTACCCAAGTTTTAAAATTGAAATCTCAGGAGGATTCCTCTTACTCTATAAAAGATACAGGGTGAAATAATGGCTCACATCTGGGTACATGGATATGCCAAAAAAAGTATATTTCAGGTGATTATAATAGCAGTCCTTTCCCTCACAAGATGATCGGCCAGGTACTAAAAACTGAGGACACGGGAATACGGAGAGATCAGTATTTAAAGGGCTTTATATTCTTACTCAAAAATCCATGGTTCTCTAATAAACACTTTCTTCCACATCTTTCCCATACCACCACATGCAGAGGGAGAGGCTGCTTTCTGGGTGACAGGAGAGCTAGTCGGACTGCATAGAGATACCCAGAGAAGTGCAGGGTGGGCCTTGGCTCAGACTGCTCTAATTTTAGCACTTTCAGAGGTTCTAGTAACAGATATCAGTCAATAATAATATATATATTGATGTTAATGTTATTAATAAACATTGCTTATGATACAGTGAACTTGCATTACTTTTTTAGAGTAAATACTAAGGGAGCGTGTGGGACAGATTGCTAATACAGTTACCTCTAGTGTGTCACATATGGAAGACAAAATTAACAATGCAGCATTTGTTGTTGTATGTGAGACAGTAATCTGTGAGCAAACTTCAAGGGCTTAAAAGTTAACTTTGCTTGGACCAACAACCAACAATGAGGATGTTTTCTTTTTAAGGTTTATCTGATCTTTTAAATCATAGAACTAGATAACTCTTACAGAGACTGTTCCTTCAGATTGATATATATTTCTGTTTTCATAAAAGCTATGAACGTTTAAGAAATTCTCTTTGCATTGTAGTACTGATACTCTCTGGTTCCTGAGACTGCAGAGATATGCCAAAGAAAAAAAAAAAGTTGGATTTAACAAAACAAGTGTCTAGGATTTGGGAGAGGAAGGTTTTTATCCAAGGCATTTTATCTGTCAATATGAACTTATTTGTAATTTTCTATTCTTGGAAAATTCAGGAGAAAGAGTTATTCTCAGTACAAATCCTGACAATTTCAGTTTTGTTCTAGAATTATCTCTACGTCTATATGTTTTGTGCCAGTGATAATTATTGTACCAGTCTTTTAAATTGCAAAGAAACATGCTTCCTTAAAAATCTCTTTTTAGATCTACAGAATGAGAGTTACAGTAGGTGAAAGATCTAAGACAGTCAAATTAATTAGCATTTTACCTCTGCTGTTTGAGTAACTTGATGGTAGGTGGTGTAGGTGAGATGTAAATTATCTCATTAGTATGGTCATAAAAATTCAATAGAATGAAATATTATCAGAGTTGGTTACCAGTTTTAAAAAGTAAAGAAGTATTTTTAGTTAGCTCATACCAGCGTGAGGTGGGAGTAGAGGCACTTAGTAGAATATTTGCTTGTGTAGCAGGGATCATTAAAGTTGATGGAAGTATTGTGGTAATTAGTCATTACTGCTATTCTACTGTAGTACCGTTAGATTCTGATAGGTGATTGTAAGTTTATTTTTATCAAGTATTTCTGAAAGTCTTGGAAGCACAGGAATACGGGCAGTGCTGGTCACTGCCTTTTCCTGAACGAGCTGACACCTCAGCATTTCACTGATGTAGTCTTTATCATGTTTGTAGTTTAATGCCAGAGGGAGCTTTCTAACCTCACCACATCAAATTTTCAATCCAGAACAGTATGCCCATGGTGCAAATATCAGTTTCAGTGTCTAACAGGGTAAGTTAAATACTATTAGAATAAGTTTCCTGGAAGTAATTCTGTTGTTTCAGTTGCTGACTTCATTATGACTATGCAGAAATCATCAGCACTCACGGTTCTAATCTATTGGAATTATGAATTTACAGCACTACTGTAACTTCATATAGCAGCTGAAAACAAATCAGTGAGACCAGCAGAAAATAACTGGAGCTTGGTTTTTGTTGTGCATTATATGGGTAGATACAACTAGCTCAGGAACTAAACTTGGTAGCTCTGTATACACTCAAAGTCCAGGGATAATAGTGCACTTCGGTAAAAAAAGAGAGTGACAAAGATTTGCTTAAATACTTAGCCTGACTGACATTCATGGAGATCTCTGTGGATAAGATTCAGTCTAGACCTGAGAGAAATGATTGAAAAAGACAGGTTTTGCTAATTGTCTATCTGATATATCAAAAGCTACTTGGAAACTGAAAGTATCCAAAATTTTACATCTCCTTGACTTCCCTGAAAGAAAGGACTGCTACAAATGATGATTGTCACTACTCTGAGGCTGATTTTGGGCAAGTATCTCTGTACCATGACATGCTTGAAGAGGAATTGCATATTACCTTTCCATGAGACATAACTGACTCTCTGAAATTGCAGTAGTAACTGATAGCTCTCTTGACTTCATTATCTAAGAGCAGTACATTTCTGCCTTAGAAATGTTGCACTGTCTAGTGCTTTTATTGAGTGATACTGACCTTAAGTATTTCTTTCTGGCATTGTGGATATGACAGTCTGCAAAGAAGATGGGACATTCTGAAAAAAAGAGAAATGTCTCTTTTTGAGACATGCAGCCTGGATTTACTGAAGTGTCAGTCATCCAAAATAGTCCTATTGAACAAGAACTGTAAAAACACCTATTGATTTGATTCAAACTATATTTTCCATCGTTGGCACCTCATATAGTACATGTGTCTTCACAGTGAAGTGACCTATAAGAATGATGAATAGGAGCTGTATCAAAATCTGTCAGTTGCTGAGTCATGCTTTCCAAAGATGTTTTTCACAAAGTAGATGTAAATGATTTTCCTGTAAAATCCTGTGAAGGTTAATTTGGTTACGTTAATGCAGTGGGAGATACCTCCTTCCAGATAGGCTGTGGTAATGGAAAAGATTAATCTACTGTTATATTTTTTCAGTAATGCTCTCTAACCTGATTCAGCTTTGATAAACCAGGTTACTGTACATGGTGGTTTAGGCAACTAAGCTGATCATGGAAAGTGCCAGTCTTCAGAGGCTGGTGAAAAGTAACTGTAATTGATAATTTCTTCACGTCACACTGCTGGATCTGATAAGGAAATCATAGAATCATAGAATGGTTAGAGTTGGAAGGGACCTTAAAGATCATCTGCTTCCAATCCCCCTGCCACAGGCAAGGACACTGTCCACTAGACCGGGTTGCTCAAAGCCTCATCCAGCCTGGCCTTTAACACTTTCAGGGATGGGGCATCCACAACTTCCCTGGACAACCTGTTCTGGTGTCTCACCACCCTCACAGTAAAGAATGTCTTCCTGATATCTAGTCTAAATTTAGCCTGTTTCAGTTTAAAACCGTTACCCCTTGTCCTATCACTACACTCCCTGATAAAGAGCCCCTCCTCAGCTTTCCTGTAGGCCTCCTTTAGGTACTGAAAGGCCGCTACAAGGTCTTCTCAGAACCTTCTCTTCTCCAGGCTGAACAACCACAACTCTTCATAGCTTGTCTTCATAAGAGAGGTGCTTCAGCCCTCTGATCATCTTTGTGGCCCTCCTCTGGACTCACTCTAACAGGTCCATGTCCTTCTTATGTTGAGGGCTCCAGAGCTGGATGCAGTACTCCAGGTGGGGTCTCACCAGAGCGGAGTAGAGGGACAGAATCAGCTCCCTCAACCTGATGGCCGTATTTCTTTTGATGCAGCCCAGGATGCAGCTGGCTGATGATGTCAGTTGCTCTTCCCTTATCCACCAATGCTGTAATGTTGTAACCTGCTTCTGGTCTCAGGAGGATGGAAAGTTATTGAGCTTCAGTCTACGTGGAATCAGAGGTGGCCTTGATTTCAAATGAAAGGAATATTCATTAAGATGTAAGCATAGCTATTGCTTCCGTAGTTGTGGGAATTTGGGATATGAATTTGACTTTGAGTTAGTCTGTATCCCCTTGCCAGATATGTTTTTTATAATTATCTTAATAGCATTTGTCTTGTAATTCAGCTCATCTTTGCTACAACTTCTTCTATCTATCTATACCAAACCAGAAACACTATACAGATGGACAAAACTGGGGTGCATGGAAGTCCAAATATGTGCATATGATTTAGTTCATTAGCTTTTCCTATGTGAGTTACAAATTATTGTAGTATCACCATGTTGTGGGTTTCTCAGTATGCATTATTTCTTTTGGTGGATCTGAGGACAGCATAGATAGCTTCAGTCACGGAATATAATGCTTTTGCAGTCCTCTCCTTCAATTTCAGAAAGATGTTTTTAGGAATCATCTGTTGCAAAACATTGTTTTCCCAGTTTGTTTGCTTGGTACGGTGTCTAGTCCCTATTATGAAGTTAACAGTGTAGTATTTTTTAGTTGGTGAGCTTAGAATTATTGTAATAACTTATGAACTAATAATTTCTGTATTCTGTTTTAGGGCATTATTACTTAGGTACTAATGCACATTTCAGCTAAAAGAAATTAAATTCTGTATGATTTTTATATGTAAATTTATATGTAAATTTGCACCTGAAATTCATTGCACTATTAGCCTCTGATATTAAATGTCCTGTGCACGTTTTTTTCTTCTAGTTAGTTTCTTGTAGAGTAATAGTGGTAAGAATGGATTCCTTCCTGAGCAAGTTTTACAAATATATAATTTGCTTAAGGTGTTTAGTCCTAGATTTCTAGTAGTTCGATTTGCTGTTCTGATAAAGACAACTGTTGATGAACAGTTACTACCTTTTTGCAAGCTGATATTTTGTAAGGCAAAATATGCCAAGTAAAATGAGAAAATAAAGTGTCAAGATAATGGCAATGCTGTGCTTCTCTGTTGTTATAACTCTATGTAGAAAGGAGAGGGTTATCTTGGCAATTAGTTTGCATCACAAAGGGTGGGGGGGAAAGGGCTTGTATGATGAGAGAGGTAGTTCACTTCAAAGATCTGCTCCATTAAGTTATGAGTGACTAGGAAGCTGGAAGGACTCACCCCCTCAAGACATAGGAGGTTAGGACTTCCTTATGTCTGAATGGTCAACGCGAGAAAGGTCCGGCTGAGTGTGGACATGACATATGAGTCTGGATTAGAAGTGTGTGTGGAGAGAAGTGGTGAGATGAGGTGCGTGTTGGAGGCACCTCGCATCAAGCAGTTCAAGAGCCAGCTCTGATTTCTAAAACTAATTTAAATAACCTAGGCTGAACTATGTTCAGCATGACCCTGAAACTCTGTCAACAACTCTGAAGATCAACTCACTTGAGCCTCTTTTGTTCCAAGAAATGGAAATGAATAATAATGAGGATACAACAGGAAGCTATCTTAACTCCTGCTACTGACATATAGACACACTAATGGTGTTATTGAAAGGTCTGATCATTTTGAGCCTACGGAAGATAGAAGGCCAAGATCTGTTTTTTCAAGAATATTGCCACTATTGCAGGTTCAGTCTTTGAGTAAGCAACATTCCTGTTTGTCATCAGGTGTGGCACAGAGAAAGAAGACATTTGTTACTTGTCAGTCTAAAAGAACAACGATTTGGACAAGGACCCAAAGAGAAGAATTTCTGCTGCATTATCTCACCAGGCTGATCAAAATAACTTTCTCACCACTTACCTGACTTGAAAATTTGCTTCTATAGCAATAGCGTGGCAAACTCAGGAGCAATTACAAATGCTTTCCTCAAGGTCCATGGACTGGAAAAGCTGCAGACAAATGCAGAGTGAATGTCATCTCCATAATGAAACTGGATTTTAATTGAAAACAATTATTCTAAAACATTAAGAAGTGTAGTTAGTCTCTCAGAAACTTTGGCCAGCAAGTGCTTTTGTTGACACCTGATGATGGTTAGAATAGGATTATTACTGAAGTTTGAATACAGAGAAGTGTTATGCACAGTAATTTTAGAATGTGTCCGTCTTCCTGTAAGTTACCTTGTCGAAGTTAGAGGAGGATTAGTTGATAGTTCAGTGCAGTGTGTACATTAATAAAATGTAAAATTACATGTTAAGGACTTAAATCCTTTAGGTCCAGTTGCTAAAAGAAGGATATAGAGAATGGGATGTTAAGAAAATCATTGGTATAAAATATGTTATGGAATCACGGAATCACAGATTTTTCAGAGTTAGAAGGGACCTCCAGAAATCATCTAGTCCAACTCCCCTGCTGACGCAGGAATGCCTACAGCATGTTACTCAGGACTGCATCCAGGCGGGTCTTGACAATCTCCAGAGAAGGGGACTCCACAACCTCCCTGGGCAGCCTGTTCCAGTGCTCTGTCACCCTCACCGTAAAGAACTTTTTTCTTAGGTTTGAATGGAACTTCCTATGTTCTAGCTTGTGCCCATTGCCCCTCGTCCTGTCACTGGGAACCACTTGAAAAGAGTCTGCCTCCATCCTCCTTCCACCCACCCTTTAGGTACTTCTAAGTAAGAATAAGGTCTCCCCTCAGCCTTCTCTTCTGCAGGCTAAAGAGTCCCAGCTCTCTCAGCCTTTCCTCATAAGGGAGGTGCTCCAATCCCCCAGTCATCTTTGTTGCCCTATGCTGGACTCTCTCCAGTAACTGTCCCGCTTGAGCTGGGGAGCCCAGAACTGGACACAGTATTCCAGTTGTGGCCTCACCAGTGCCGAGTAGAGGGGGAGAATGACCTCCCTCGACCTACTGGCCACACTCTTCCCTATGCAGCCCAGGATTCCATTGGCCTTTCTGGCGACACGGGCACATTGCTGGCTCCTGGATAATTTACTATCTACCAGGACTGCCAGATCCTTTTCCTCAGAGCTGCTTTCCAGCAGGTCCAGCCCTAGCCTATATTGGTGCCTAGCATTCTTCCTGCCCAGGTGCAGGACCCTACACTTGCTCTTGTTGAACCTCATGAGGTTCTTCTCTGCCCAGCACTCCAGCCTGTCCAGGTCATGCTGAATGGCAGCGCGGCCCTCTGGCGTGTCAGCCACCCCTCCCAGTTTGGTATCATCAGCGAACTTGCTGAGGATGCACTCTGTCCCCTCATCCAGGTCATTGATGAATATATTGAACAAGATCGGGCCGAGTATTGACCCTTGGGGTACACCACTGGTTACAGGCCTCCAACTTGACACTGCTCCATTAATCACAGCCCTCTGAGTTCTGTCACACAGCCAGGTCTCAGTCCACCTCGCTGTCTCTTCATCTAGCCCACACTTCCTCAGCTTCCTAATGAGGATGTTATGGGAGACAGTGTCAAAAACCTTGCTGAAGTCAAGGTAGATGACATCTACTGCTCTCCCGTCATTCAGCCAACCAGTTATAACATCACAGAAGGCTATCATATTGGTCAAGCATGATTTACCCATGTTGACCACTTCCAATAACTTCCTGTTCTTCAGCGTGTTTGGAGATGACATCCAGAATGAGTTGCTCCATTACCTTCCCAGGGACAGACGTGAGACTAACCGGCCTGTAGTTCCCTGGGTCCTCCTTCTTGCCCTTTTTGAAGATTGGAGCGATGTCGGCCTTCTTCCAGTCCTCAGGCACCTCTCCTATTCCCCATGACCTTCCAAAGATGATGGAGAATGGTCTAGTAATAACATCTGCCAGCTCTCTCAGCACTCGTGGGTGCATGCCATCAGGGCCCATGGACTTACGGATGTCCAGCTTGGCCAAGCGGTCTCTAACGCAGTCGTCCTCAACTAAGGGAAAATCTTCCTCTCTCCAGACCTTCCCCCTTGCCTCCAGGGTCTGGGATTCATGAGGGACAGCTTTAGCAGTGGAGACCAAAGAAAAGAAGGCATTCAGTAACTCCGCCTTCTCTGTGTCTTCCACCACTAGGGTGCCCATCTCATTCATCAGTGGGCCTACATTTTCCCTAGTCTTCCTTTTTCTATTGATATACTGAAAGAACCTCTTCTTACTATCCTTAACCGCAGTGGCCAAGCTGAGTTCTGCTTGGACTTTGGCCCTTCTAATTTTCCTCCTGCATAGCTTCACTACATCTTGGTATTCCTCATAAGTTGCCAACCCCCTTTTCCAAAGAATGTAAACTTTCCTTTTGGTCCTAAGGTCCAGCCAAAGCTCTCTATTTAGCCAGGCTGGTCTTCTTTCCTGTCGGCTTGTTTTTTGGGACATGAGGATGGCCTTCTCCTGTGCTTTTAAGAGTTCCTGCTTAAAGTATGACTAGCCTTCCTGGGGACCTTTGCCCTTCAAGACTGTCTCCCAGGGGACGCTCTCAACCATGCTCCTAAACAGGCTAAAGTCTGCCCTTCGGAAGTCCAAGGTAGCAGTTCTGCTGGCTCCCTGCCTTGCTTCTCCAAGAATTGAAAACTCTACCATTTCGTGGTCACCCTGCCCAAGACGACCTCCAACCTTTACATCCCCCACAAGACCTTCTCTGTTAACAAACAGTAGGTCCAGTAGGGCACTTCCCCTAGTTGGCTCCCTCACCAGCTGTGTTAGGAAGTTGTCTTCCACACAGTCCAGGAACCTCCGGGACTGTTCTCTCTCTGCTGTGTTGTATTTCCAGCAGACATCTGGGAAGTTGAAGTCCCCCATGAGAACAAGGGCGAGCGATCGCAAGACCTCTGCCAGCTGCTTATAGAATATTTCATCAGCCTCTCACGTCGGGAAAATATTTCAGCAAACAGGTATAAAATCTCAAAAGATCAGCTGATGATGGTGAGCATCTTTTGAAGCAAAATATTGATAACAGAGTATTACACCTATACATATGTTCAGGCTATTAGTGTAGGATAAAATGTAAACAATTGTTTTTTCAAGTTCCCCAGAGAATAAATTTTATATCATATTTACATTTCATTTTATTTTATTTTACTGTATGTTAGATTATTTTAAATGACCTGCACTGGACAAGAAATGGATCACAGCAAGTTCTAAAGGACTAAAACCATAACCTATTCCACCAGAATCACTCTATCTTGGGCACCGGCAGTCTTGATACAAGAAACAGTTTGAGGAATGAGATTAATTCTCTTCTTTTTCAACCTTTACATTTTTCCTCTGTCAAAATGTTTGTAAAACCCACAACACTGAAATGTGGATCTAAATTAATAACTATAAATGTGTTTGGAACTTGCCTATGATGTTACTCCTTTGCATTCTTTCTGATAAAATGGTACTTTCAGGAAAAATAATACTTTGTTCAATTGCACAGGTGTTTTGTTATTTATCCTAGTACTATGCCTCCATAACAATCCATTAAGGCCTAGAAATGTGCTATATGTATACATTCTATTGATAAATATACATCTGCTTTTATTGCCATCCATGAAGTAGCAGATCTTTGAAATGTTTATAGCAATTCCAGGGAAATTTCCTGGGAAATTCCAGGGAAATACATAATCCTAGACATTCATTTTATTCTGGCAAGAGAACACTCTTTTCCATTAAGCTAATATTACCAATATAAAATTTCCTTTGTGTACAAGATTACAAAGGTTTCTTTGATAGTTGCTACTTTTTTCCTAAATAAGCAGTCCAATATTTCCTTTTTACTGTAAAAGTATTTCTTCAACACAGCATGTAGATGTTTGACAATAAAATTGTTATGAAGCCTTTAACAATAAAATGGTAGATAGATTTAGAAATTTGTTTACACCGGTAAAAACTATTAATCTCAGCTTTAAAATATTTTATGGCAAATTTAAATCCCATCTTACTGATGCAAGGCACTTGAATGATTTAAATTGTTGGTGTAATCTTGCCATCTGTAGAACATTAAATGTGTTTTATGTGTGTTCCAGTAGTCATTTTCTATAAATGTAAATATATAGAAATTTACCAAATCATAGGCAGGCTCAAAGCAGAGTGAGGCAGCTGTGTGTGGGGTTGTAAAGTATTTCATGTTCAGTTTTTAGTGTATTATTAATTTTAATAGATATTTTATCTTCTTCTCCTTTCTTATTGCAATTTGAATTATTTACTTTTTACAAAAAAATATATGGCAAAATTTTACTGTGAGAACCAAATCATATGTTAAAAAAACCAGCCCTGCATTTTGAAATAAACTGCTTGGTTAGAGCAAAGGAAAGAGACAAAAATAGGGATAGAGATAAATATAGATACAGAAAAATAAATACCTGGGGCTTCTTTTGGATTTTGCATATTTTATGTGGATAAAATATGTATTTTAAACTGCAAGTATGCATCCTGAATTGTGACGGTGGACTTTCTTCATTAATATATTCCTTCCTGTCTGTTTAAAGTGTTTCATTTCATGAAGTATATTGATATTTACACACAGAGGGTACATGGGACAGATTTACACTATTTTTAACCTTACAGCGAAGGAAGGGGTCACTGGAACACTGCTGAAATATAGCAGTGTTTCAAGGGCTGCTCAAGAATGCAATGTAGGACCTATGCGGAGTGAGCCACCTCTGCCCAATTCCTGCTCATCTTAAAGGTGTTCAGTGTGTAAAGTATGGATATTTATCTAATCAGGCCATGGGTTTGGCTCCCTTTTATTATAGTAACTGGAATTTAATATGCATCTTTAATAGTAGCCATGTTTTCCAGATGGCCAAGAAAAGATGGTTATTGCCTGAAGTGTTTGTAGACTTTAAACAGAAAGATATGGAGGCTACTAGTAAGGGAAATGGCAAAAAGGAGTGAGAAAGGGAATGTTTATTGTGGGGTTGTTGTTTTAATGCCAAGTGTTATGAGGTAACTTAAAAATTAAGAGGAACAGATCCTGCAGAACTCAGCCTGAATCATTTGCCAGTTTGTAAAGTGGACATTTTCAACTCTCTGTGCTGGCTGTTGGGAGATGGCTCGGAGGATTTACCTGGTTGGGACTACAGCAGATCTGCCTGTAAGGTGTATTTTGGCAAGCCTCAGCCATATCTTGGAAGGTGAAGTAGCTTGTTAGAATGCAGATTGGCCAGGAAAACTTGAACTTTTCCTTATTTATGGAATTAAAGAGTTTACAATTTGAAGATTAGCTGAAATGTCTGTTCCTATAACTTCTCTTTTTTGCGTAAGTTCACACATCAAACAAAGGTGTAGCCTGTGTTCACGTAAGTGTAAATCATGAGTAAGCATCTCACACTTGTTTGAGAAGGATCTGTTATGTATAATGGCTCAGGATTCATTTTGTGATTTGTTGTCTTTTTTTTTTTTTCTTTCCGCCTAGGATACTATTGAAATTCCTATTCTCATCACTAATCCTGCAGATAAAATTCTCCAGCTGAGTGTGGTGCTGGAGAATCGGTCACTGTGTGGACAAAAGGCTTTCAGTCTTAGGCCCAAACAAACATTTTGCTATCAACTAAAGTTTTGCCCAGCTGTTGTTGGCACTTCAGATGGAAGGTAAGTTGCGAAGTTTTGATACTTGTGGTTGTGTCTCTTGTACTAATGTGAACTACTTTCATTGAAACATTGGTCACCTGATGTAGATATTGCACTACAAAAACCCACAGAAGGTAATAATCAAAAAAATTTCCAACTTTAAATATATTGTATCCCAAACAGTAGCTTTCCTCTGAGGGGAAAAACCTGATTGACAGGCAGTATAATAACCCCTAGTTATTCTAGTTCACTAGAATTCAGAGAACAATGTTTTAGAAATTTACTTAATATTAGAAATCTGCTCTAAAAACTTCAGATGAATTGTTAGTTTTGTAAATTTGTAAGTTCTGTAAAGGTAATAACATGATTTAATTTTTCTTCTGAGAAGGAACGAAACTATAAAAACATAACTAAAACCAGGTGAAGGACCCTTTAACAGTCTTCACATAAATCCGTTTAGGTTCAGAATGTTCCATTATTAACAATGATCTACTAAATGAATATGGAGAGGTTTTAATTTACAAATTTTTCATTACATTGGAAATCCCAACGAAACCATGCAGGTATGATAATTAGCAATACAAAGACAGATGACATCTTTGTCTTAATTTCAGCTAAACCAGTTCAGCAAGTAACTGAAGAGTACAGAATTGCAAAGCTTGTTGTCCTGGAATTTGGTTAGCAAAGCATTATTTAGTTGAAGGGCTCATTGAAAAGGGCTGTTTTTCAATGATATCAATTGACTGGCTAAAACATGGGGATGGGGAGGAGGGTGGGTGGTTGTTTATGAGAAGGGCAGAGACAGATGACCTGTGTTCAAAGACCCAATATTTACAAAGCCAAAATCTATGTATTTCAAAGTTTTGTTCAATTTGCTTTTACTGATTTTTCCAAAGACCGGAATAATGGCAGGTATCATTTTACAATACAGCTTTCAAGCAATACTGTTTTATAAAAATGAGTACTGTTATCACTCTAGTAAATTTTTTTTCTGTGGGAATTTGTAGAAATTATGTATTCTGAAGCTGTGAATGAGAACAGACCTCCTTTTCTCATACCAGATAATATTTCTGGTATTTTTCAGATGCAGAATTTCCACATAATAAAGTAAATGTTTATTTTAACTGGCAAAACTTTGGTCTCAGCCAATTGGTAGGCTGGGACTTAGGGGAATATATGCAAAGATGACATAAAGCACACCTGTACATATTCAATACAATTATGCAGTGCTGTACTAGAAAGCTGTCTAAGAGCTGCTTTAAATTGCAATAGCTCCCAAGGACTACAATTACAGCTGGACAGAGGTACTTCTACGTTACATCCACACTATTATCTTTTTTTCTGAAGCCATGCTCTGTTTCCTTTCCTATGGTAGCAGCTGGGAAGAAGTGCTATAAAAGCGGTTGTGGCAAGTGTACCTTTTCAAATGGATGATTCTTTCCTAAGCTATTTTATGCTCATTTTAAAGGCTCTGTTGGCACAGAGGATGGTCTGGAACCATAAAGTCATGGAACAGACATAGTTATCTATCATTTAGAGCAAGAACTGGTCCTTAGTGGGTCATGGGTTTGCACAGTGCATTTCATTTAAGTTTTTATATGCTTATGGTGCTTTGGTTTAATGTTATTATGACTCTGCTACTCAAAAAACTAAGAAATAGAAAAAGAAATCTGCAATAGGAAAGGAATGTGTTAGAATGTCTGTCACAGAAATATATACTGCTGTACATCTCACCTAACAGCAAGCAATTTTCAGTCATGACAACATTTGATTGTATACCAAAACAGTACATTGAATATTCCGTTGAAGCATATCTGTTTGTCATGCTCATATAAATGTGTCTATATCTATTCCTCAGTTTTCATCACTAGATTTGAAAGATTTTCCTTTTTAAAATCAATGAATACTATTTCTATTTCTTTGTCCTTTGAGTTCAAAATGGCTAGAAAGAAAATAATGTGACATTGAAATGAAATTAAAGCTTAGTCTTGCAAGTTAGCAGTTGAAATGCTTTTGATTGGTATTTTTGAAAAAAAAACCCAACCAAACAAGAAAACCCCCAACAAATGACTTTTTATGCTAAAATGTTAAGAAAGATAAAGAGGAGATTTTGTTGCATCAGTAATTGAAAATATTATTCATTTTGGTAGCTGAATTCAGATACCAACAATAAGTGTTATGGGAAAACTGGGAGCTAATTAAAGATCTCACTCACTGTGTTGAATTCATTAGGTTTTTCCTGAATTTTAATCTGTACATTTTTAATTGTCTGCACAAAAGCTGTGTCATATTAAGCTTATATATCTGTTTTTAGTGTCATATTCCTGTCAGATATGGTTGGAGAGTTTTGGTATGCACTGAAGTTGATCGTAGAGAAACCGTTGCCAACTAGTCTACCTGAAATAGAATGTGAGCTTGGAAAGTAAGTATGTAGTTCACAGTGCTGAACTTGGTCACTGGTTTGAAGTATCATGGAAAACATATGAAGATTTTACATCAAAAAGCCAGAATAGTACTGCATATGTACTACAGTAATTTGCAGGTAATTTTCATAGATATATGTGCAGATAGGTGAAATTCTCCTTGCAGAAAAACAGTCGAAATGGAATTGTAGCCTATATGTAGACTTCCTCTGAAATCTTTATATAGAAATCACTCTGAAAAGACTGCAGAATATAATCACAAAGATCCATAATACAGAGTTCTGTAGGTTTGCTTTATTTTCTGTTTCTTTTCTCTTTCTGAACTAGGAGTATATCTGACAGTCGTGCTTTACACATGCTTGCGTACCAGTTATCAATTTCTTTTAACCTCTCAAGAAATGACAAAGTAATATTACTTCTGTCCTGCAGATCCTGGGGGTAGACATGGTTGGAATGCTGCAAGTGTTCAGAATATGAGCTCCTTAGAGCAGACAGAGAAATTAACCCAATTCTTGTCTTCCTTCAACAAAATTTCATCTTGCATTTCAATAGCATGATTTTCAGTTCTGACTTTCAAGACATAAATCAAAATTTTTATGATAAGACTTTCAAGAATGCCAGAATTTCAGTAGTGCTCTTCCACCCATTACCTCTGCTTAGCAGTAGCTTCTGTGGACACACTGCTCTTCTGAATGCTAAATTCCACTTATATCTTATCTTTGACTGAATCTATAATTAATACACATTACAAACTGAGCAAAAAATGTTGTTAGAGAGTACAAAATGAAATTTTAGCTGATTAAATTTTTGTGAGTGAATATATTCTGCTGTTCATATATGATGCACAGACCAGATTTAACTGGCAATGCCTTTGTTACTATGTTTTTCTAAGAAAATCAGTAGGGCTGTCCATTTCCTGGTTTTCACTTTAAAAGTCTGGAGTGACTGGAGTAAAAACATAGTTTTTCTCTACTATGTAGGGTGACACTGCTAGGACTTAGAAATAACTTAAAACCTTTTCATTCAGACTATTTGACATTCATAATTTTCTCTAGCATGCACTACCTGTGAACTACATGCACAAGTGGTCTGGCTGCAAATAAAATGGATGTTGGAAAGGATTAGCTCCATTAACTACAACACTCACCAGTCAAAACTATTATCTCAAATTCATTTAATTCCATGTTTTATTTTTTCAAATGAGATTTCTTTTTGCTTTACAAGTAGATGCATGTTGTAATTCCTATGCGTATGTAAATGAATTAATTTACATCTGCCCTGGGCAGATAGTGGTGGAAGAACAAAGAAGTACCATTTAGTTTAATTATTAGCATCAGCAGCAACAACAATAATGTGTAACAAGAAATTAACAGTAGTCTCTTTCATATATCTTTTTATATATATATTATAAAACAGTATAACAAAGCTGACAAACTTCTTCCTTTTCTGTTTGCATTATCTGCCATTTTCTTGGTTTCATAAAGTGTCCTGTTTTTTGTTCAGTTATTGCCTTCAACACTCTCTTTTTTCTAGAAATTTATTTCTATTGTGTCATCAGCATAATGTCCTTTTCTCAAAGTGCAAAATTTTGGAAAGTGGCAATCGATGATGGCATTGAGGTTACAGTTAAATTACTGAGAATTGCTCTACCTGCTGAAAAGATGAGATAGTCCAACTAAATTGGCTTCATTAATGTATGCTGAGTATGTAAAGGCAATGCAGGTAGACATTTATGTGTTGTCTGTTTAAGAAAGGTACCGACTTGTTTTGATTTGAATGGGTGTACTTCCTTGCTATGTTCCCAGAGACATGGATTGTAAATGTCGTAAAGCATTCGAAGCATTTCTAGTTGGTGAAGCTTTGTAGTTCTTTAAGAGACTAGCTTCCATGCTACCACCTTTTCCTTGAACGCAGAAGAAGCACTATCATATGTGATATCCTTCTAAGAATAACGTTTTTCACTATGTGCTTACTGCGTTGTTATCAATCTGAACAATTTAAGAATTTGTGTCCTTGAAACATCACTTGGAACTGGATTAGGAGCCGAGAACCCATTGATACAATTAGAATCAATTTCTAACCAATTCTTGAAAGAGAAAAGAAAAAATTCTAGTATTTTATCTTTTCATTCTTCTTCAGATACCCTAACATTCTGGGTTTATCACATTCAGATCTGCTTTTTGTTTCTGTTAAGGTAGACTTAACATATCCTTTAGCATATGCCTCTAAGCAAGGAAACCTTCTCCGTGATGTTCTCCACCTTCATTTATCCATCCTGTTATGGGCTCCACAGTGGAGTCATTGAGGATGAATCAGTCGAGTGATGTTCACAGTGGTCTTGAATTTAGTGTCATATGCAACAACTTTTTCTAGCCTAACCACGGTAGTCAATCTGTGTGGGGTGGCTGAGGTTCTTAATGGATTTTGATCACTTTGAAGAACCTCTAACAGGCAAATGGTTACTTACTGAATTTTCAGATATTCCAACATAGTTTTCCCTTTGACAAAGTATTATGTATGAAAGAGATCAGACCGAAAAATAAAGGATAGAGATGGTAAATGTGAAAAATGGGAATAATCAAGTGAATCTGAAGTTCTTGTGTGAAAGTTTCCTGGTATTTCTCTACTCTCTGCTGTTGAGACCTCAGTGATACACTATTTTCACAGTGTCAGTCAAAAACAAGTCTGCCACTTAGCTGCTGGGGATTTATATCACTGCATATGTTGGAAGGAGCTCACCTGCACAAAAGTTTTAGGGCCTGCAGTTACAGTTGTAAAGCTTGACTGAAATACCTTCTCTTCTGAATGTTGCTTTTTATATTTTCTTTTCCTTACTGATTTAGCTAAGATTAACTGACTAATTTTTTACCAGAGGATAAATACGTGGCGCAATCTGGCAGTTGACTTGCCACAGCTTTGACTAGAGGGAATATGCATTAGGTAGATAAATTATGGGAAAACCAATATCTGTATCTAATTTTTCAAACTTTTCTTATTTACAATTTTCACTGATTCCCCTTGAATCTCTTTTCTGTGTCCCTTGGTGTTATAACAAGAATGTGATTTATGGTCATGTATCATTGATAAAGGCAAATAGTATGTTATTTTGAGCAGAATAGAGGAATTTTTGTGAGTCATGAATTCTTTTGAAAATTATGCTCCCCGTTAAAGGTATCTTGTGTTTGTTTATTCTTTAATTAAAAAATAAAGAACGATAGTCTTTAAAATAGAGTTCCAGCTGATTTAAAGCATAATATTTAGGCAATCAGATACTTCAGTCTTTATTCTGGGACAACTGCAATACTCATTAAAATACATAATCTACAAGTGCAACATAATGACTTACCATTATGCTGTAATGAACAATGCAACAATTGTACAAAATGAAACAGATTTTGAGTCCCTGCAGAGGAAGAAAGAGGAGGGGAAGCAGGCAGAACCTCCATTGAAATGGTTGGTGTGGAACATTAAGTTTGTTTTGAGATCTGAAGGTTACAGGATGATCAGAAGAATGGTTGCCTAGTGGCACTAAATCAAAAGCTATTGGCAGTACCACTTAATGACAAGCTTTTCCTGTAAACTACTGCTTAGACAAAAAGGAGTTACAGATACCATTTATATGATTACCTTCAACTTCTGTCCAGTGCTTTTCCTGAGGCAGACTATGAGTCCATGGATAGACTACAGAATAATAAGACACATTTAAAATTATTTTACTTTTTGGAACCAAATTTTTTGTTGGCCTTGGCACTCTGAATTGTCTATTTGACTAAAATATTTTATTCCAAAGTTAAATCTACAGAAAGTAAGGAAAGATAGATGAGACATAATTCTGCAAATTGGAGCCTAGGAATAAATGTGAAGCTGTGGTATTGGAGACACTAGGATTCATTTCCACATCCTCCTATCTAAAAGTTAGGCATCAGGTTTAAGGCATTAAGTCTAGGCTCTTTCTGCAGACAATGAAGAGTGATTCCCTGTCTTAGTGAACTACATTAAGACCAATTCTCCCTGAAAATGTTTTTCTCCTTTTTGAGTATTGAGGGAGCTAGACAATCCTTTTAACCAATTAACTTAAACTAACTTCCTGGCAACTGAAGTACAGCAAGACAAATTCTGCCCTTACAAATGACCCAAGTATTGGAATGGTTATTGCTACCAGGTTTTATTGTTATTAATAATTATTAATAATATTAATTGATGCTATTAAATATGTGTCCATACAAGTGGAAAAATGCTAATGCAATAAAATATAATTCTTATTTTTAAAAGCACTCATTTTTCGAGAAAGAAAACAAGTGATGAATAATAAAATGCAATGGAAGAAGCTTTGTAATTAATAATCATTGCATATATTTATTTTTTCCAGATGGGTTCGTCTATACATACCTCTCTGTAATCCTACACATGAAACTCTGGAGCTAGAAATTGTTAACAGCAATCCTAGAAATTTTTCAACTGAGACTGATCCAAAACACTCTGTAAGTAAGATTTCTGTACTTTCACAAAAGTCATAGAAGAGAGCTTTCTTTTCAAAACATATTGAATTGTATATTGTGCTGTGGGTTCAGAATACACAATATTGTCTCAAGGATTAGAGGCATTATAAGTATGTATTCTAGAGATTTTATAGGTGAAGGAGAAAAAGAATTAAACTTGAAAAACAACACAAGCGGAAGCATAGATGTTTTTTCCCTGGAATGCTTTGTGGAATTGTTTTGAGAAGGACTGCAGTGTTGGTTGCAAATAATATTCAGGAGGTATTAGAAGGAGAAGTTGTAAACAAACCAGATGTATTAGAAGCTTCACAAGTTTCTAAGAATCAACAGGATACCTAGATAAATATTTAGGTAAGTAGATAAATATTAATCTAAAAATATAAGAATATCGCATACTCATGGCAGACTTCCAGGGTCTATGAATAAGAATTTGATCAATTTAGCTGCAAAGAAGCTTCAAGCAAATACCTGGAATAATTTTATTCTCCAAACTCACCTTTACCCTTAGACTGATTTCTACTGAGAAAATCTTCATCCTGTTACTATTATGTACGCTACTTTTTCCTCCTCCATCACAGAAGGCCTTCCATCTTGCTGCCTAACATTTTTTTGCTTTCAAGGACTGAGCGTTGTGTAAATGGACTCAGCTTTCATATTTTCATTGAGATTGGCTAAAGTTCTAGATAGTCAGGATTCTGAAAAATATTTGTTATTGAGCATTGATTACTAGTTAATAGTACAGGTGCTATTAAGAACTCTTTGGATGTTTTTAACAATTAATGCTATTAAACATGTATTCTTTTATGATGGAGAGATGAGAAAAGGGAGGACAGATGCATGGAAACTCTGGTGCAAGGGGTTAGGGGGACCTCTTATTAGGATGTGAATATAGAACTTTTAATGGGGAAAAATAAAATGAAGAAACCTGTTGCAGACAGGAAAGAAATGGCAATTGCACCTTTTCTAGACATGAGGAAGATAATACAGGGAAGGCACACACGAGAGCTAGTTTATTTCTGCAAACTGGTATAAGAGTCAGAAGGAAAGGAGTGGTATATTGTAATAAGATCCTAAAATAAAGCTGAGAAGGTAGAAAATGGATTGTATGGGGAAAATAGAGGAATGTTAAAAAGCCATAATGTGTGCATATTTGGCTTTCAGAAACTGAACAGCTTTCAGCCTCAAACACAGCAGTACAACAAGACCAAATGTTCTTAACAGGGGTTCTAAAGATAACAGCTAAAGGAGATCACACTTATTTACTGAACTGCCCTATGTTTCACATACATAATATTACATTAGATTAAAAGTATAAAATGTGAAGTGTTTATTTTAGTCTGTCTTTTATGTCATGCATATTAACACATCTTCATACATCACATTAAAACTCGACAACTGCTATTACTAATCATTTCATCGATTGGTATTTGAACAGGAGCTAAGAAACATAATGGATGCAAACTGTATTAATCATCTGTATTACACATGTTATGTTTAGGCCATTGCCACAGAAGTGGATTAGATTTAATTATAGTGACTTTAGGCTCCTGCAGATTGCATGTTACCTTGTCCAGGAAATTAAAAAAAAAAAAAAAATCTTCTCCTTTCAGCTTTCCTAATTTATCACCAGAGATTCATGTATCTCCAATAACTACATTACATTGCTTAGGAAAAGACACATTCAACACTAACTGCAGTAATTTTCTTTCTTTTCTTCTTAATAGAATGCTCAGTCCTATATATTGTTTATGCATTGAATTCTGAAATGTTCTTTGGGAATTACAGTAATTCTTCCAGTTAAAGGATAGCTTTGGTGAATTTGCTATAAGCAACTACCTAATATTTGTTTCATGTATCTGTCCCTTTTTGAACCTGTTTCTTACATTGCAGACCCATATTTGGAGAGGTAATGTGATTTCCTTTGCAGTTTTGATGACAAAGGCAGGGGGTGGCGTTTAAATACCTGCTTCTTCTGAATATATTGCATCCTAGGTTTATTCCCTCTATACAGCACTGCGTTCAACTTCCAGAAGACTACTGCTTGTTCTCATAGACTATAACCTGTGCTTCAGGTATTAGTTTATATTAACGCCTTTTTCAATGTCTGTGATATGTGGAAGAAGTTTGCCATCTTAATTATTCAAGTTTCTGCTCACTTTAAAGCAAATAATGCTTTCTTGTTAGCAGAAAAATTCTGATTTGAGCGATCCTCAAGTGAAATGCAACAATAAAGAGCAAATTATTAGAACAATAAATTGAAGATGGGATTTTCCAATTAACATAGGTAACATTTGAAGAGAATTAGTAAAGTAATTTTAGAATTATGCATATTCTAAATCAGTAATTTTAATATTTCATATAATTGTCCATATTTATATTTATGTCATCTAAGATGTAGAACTGTTGAGGACATTGGCCTTTCAGTCAGAAAATATCTCAAAGGGATTTCATCAATCACTGAGTTATGTTAGATAAACCAGGTCAGAGAAAATTTTTTCTTTCCTAGAGATGGCATAAGATGTTAGCCAAAATTTTGACTAATATTTCAGAATTTAAAAAAATTTGAATATCATGTTTATTGTACTTCCATATGTGTGGAAGTTTGTTCCAGTTTCAGTTTGCAACAGAAGGCATTGCTGAAATAGCACAAGGGATTATTTTCTATAGATCTGATTCAAATTCAAGTACTGACATCATTAATAATAGGCTTTCCTGAGGTTCAGTTGAATTATGCTCAAGTATTCCTGAACTTCTGGGTGCTTAATGAAGTCTAAATGAAATTTGAAAGCTTTAAATCTCTTGTAAGCTTCATGTAAATTAGAAGCAGCTCCATTAACTTATTTGTAAACTGATGAAAATGAGAAAAGTATACATATCTTGTTAGCGGCTTTGCAATTGTAGCCTAAAACAGCTTTAAATGCAATATACCATCTTGGTTTTCTTTTAAGAATTTGATGAGTTTTCAAGGATTTCCTTTAATGTGATTTGGATTTTCATATCATATCTTTTGTGGTTTTTTTTATTTTTCTATTTTAACAAGCTACGCCTAATTTTTGTTTTCCTTCTTGTCAACCTTACACTGTATGGGTTACCTTAACATCTTTGTGCTCCCAAATTCTCTAGAAGTTGGAATCGAAGTGACCTCCCATAAGTTTGCTGCAAAATTCCTAACTTGTTTTTCATTAGCATATTGGGTATTATGAGCTTCTGGGAGAACAGTCATTGGGATGTTGAGTTTTGTGTTTCTTTCCTAACCACAGCTTTCTTTATCTGTAGTAGAGAAGGATTCATGTTCAGCATTTAACAGCTGAAAATTCTGAATCATCAGTAATGCTGTGCTCCCCAGCTTAGTTCTTTCCCTTTATATAAATACACGGACAGATTTCACATGTATGTGTACTATGTTTGTACACACATATATTTATGATGTAACTTAAATTTACAAAAACCTCTTTGAAATGGGATCATCTCTATTGCCAAGAACAAACATGCTTTCGCTGTAAGTCTTCAGCTTGCTATGCTCCTGGCTTATAACTAGCTTAAACCTTTTTCATGAAGCTGTCTTCCATCCTGATTGGCTACGAAACACAATTTTTATTGAGGAAAAATAACTTAATAAAGAAGGGCTGACAGAGAGGAGTGCAGTCTCAAAGTCTCTGTGTGCAAGCTTTATTAGTTTGTTAATGACTGAGAGTATTGTTTTGTATGGAGTAGAGAATAAACTTCTAGATCTAATGAAAAATTTCCCTCCTTTGTTGGATTTATAAGAGGAATAATGCATGTGTAGTTGCTTAGTCTTCTTCAGACTCAGTTTCTGTATTTGAAAAGTTATATCTGAGATCTTATGAGCAATGATACCAGTTCCCTTTCACATGAGTATCTTGGAAGACACTTGTTTATGTAAACAAAATGAAAAGCAGGGATGGGTTAACTTCAGCACATTTTATTGAATGATTGTGGTGAAGTATGCCCTTCTTTAAACAGGTTGTTAGTGTTATTTCTAAATTTTAGTTTTTAAAGCAATTTATTCTTTGATTTTCAGGAGAAAATAAGTTCTTTTTTTTACCCAGCTCTTTATTTCAAAACAAATTACTTTCTGGATACAGTAGAACATCATACTGTGTAATATAAAATGAATTTTTTAAAACAGATCTATAATGTAAAAAATAAAAATCTTTTCTGCTTTCAGAGCAGGCAGTCTGCTGGATTATCATAACTCCATGTTGATTATATAGATTCATTGTGGCAGTGCATTTTCTGTGTAGTGATAATATGTCAAGTAATGCTTATTGAAAATGGAATTCCAGTCTGCTTTCATCTTTTTCTGAGAGTTATTATTCCAAATAATGTAGATCCCTTAGTAAAATTAACAAAAAAATTTTAAAATTGTAGTTTTATTTTAGTTGTGTATTCTCATGCTGTGATAACCTATCTTTACCTTGCTTTTCCGTTTTGTTCAAAAGTATTTGGGAGGGGGTAGCCATTAAGGTTCTTTCTCCATTTGTAAGTCTTCATTTGATAAATGGGGCTGGCTGGTTTGGACAAAGTAGGTAGGAACTAGACTGCAAATGAAAGTTACCCGTCTTTTAAATACCTCCAGGATTCCACCACTTCCCTGGGCAGCCTGTTCCAATGCTTGATAACCCTTTCAGTGAAGAAATTTTTCCTAGTATCCAGTCTGAACCTCCCCTGGCGTAACTTGAAGCCATTTTCTCTTGTCCTATCGCTTGTAACTTGGGAGAAGAGATCGACCCCCACTTCTCTACAAACTCCTTTCAGGTAGTTCTAGAGAGCAATAAGGTCCAGCTGTGTCCTCTCTCCTGCTCAATCTAGCTCCCACTGTCGTCAGTACGAATATCTGTCATTCAAGGCAGACCAGCATACCAGTCTGTAATTGTGCCAGTGCCCCATAGACATACCCAGAAAATGACTGGCAGGACCAAGATGCCTGTGGCCCCTGCCTGGGTCCAGCTCTGAGATGGCAGGGAAAGCCACAGAGCAGTGAGGAAAAGCAACATAAGCCTCATTGCCGTGGGCTGGGAGTGGACGCCTCTGTCCCTGCTTCACCCTCTGGGGCCTCCAGTTTGGCCTCAGCACTGTGTCCGTGGCCGATGGTTCCAGTGCTGCAGTGGGCCCCTATCGCTGTCCCCATCATGGCTCTGCTCCCTGTCTCTGGGCGTGGTGGGACAGGACCCTGGTGGAGGTCCCTGCCTTGCTGTGCCATAAGCTCAAACCTTCCTCAGCCCTCAGCCAAGCACCGTCTCAGAGCACAGGCAGTCAAACCCCTGGAGTGGGAAGAGGTTGCAGGGCTTGTTGGTGCAGTCAGGCATCTTGCAACCATTAAATGTAGTAAACAAAAATGAATGTTTTAATAACTCCTGTTCACTGTCTGACAGCGGCCTATTCTTCCAGGGCTGACATTTCCTTTATATAAGGGCTTGTCAGTGCCAGCTGTGGTAGGGTGTTGTTTTGACCTTTATTAGTTGTAAAGTATATTCATTTTATAAAATACAGCGTGAATGTTCATAATTCCAAGCAGTTATCTTTTTATATCTTCTTACATGCAAACATTATATAAATATGTGTGATATTAAAAGCCTAGTGCATTTTTTAAATTAAAAAATAGACACAGTAATTGTGTATGCAATGATTCTAGCTGATCATTCTCTCAATGCATTGGCATTTTTATTATTCATAATTCTATTCTTTCATTGCTTATCTAGTTCTTAAAAACATTTATGACGCCATTGTAGTCAGCTACTTTGCTTTTCCCTGCACAGTTGAGACTCAAGTAGTATACTTCAGATGAAGGGAAAACTAGCATCATCATTTACAATGTTAGTTTAGATAAAGGTAAGCGGAAGAGAGACAAAGCACTAGTTTATTAAACCCTGCCATGTATTTCCCTTATAAGCCAGTTCGTGTCTTTGGAGGTCAGTGTGATAACCTTTTAGTGTCATCAATACGATCAGACACTGAAGTCATGTTTGAATGGTATTTGTGAGAGCCGCTGTTCATGTCCTTGGAGCAACCTGTAACACCAGCTCTGTAGTTTGTGGGGAATGAACGTGCAGTGACTGCCACTAGGACTGTTTGTTGCAATACACTTGCTGCCTTAGCAGCCTACGCTTGCTGAGAGGACAGAATGTATCTGGTGGAACACATTAATCACATGAACATCAACACTGTTGATACAAAGCACAAAACAGAAACAGACTCAGAAAAATTGATTTCTCCCCTCCTTTCCTTTGCTTCTTTCCTGTATTTGTACAGGTGATTGTCGCTCCTCATTCCACCACTGAAGTACCTGTGCAATTCTGTCCATCTGCCCTTGGAAGAGGCAACCAC
>VFFE01006638.1:0-71277 GCA_008921705.1 Burhinus oedicnemus | reverse complement strand
ATCTAAATCCTAATCAAAACATAGACTCTGTTTTTATATTCTGACTTTTAATATTGCGTAGTCTCTACATCAGTATATAAACAGTTCTTCCTCTTTTTTTTTTTTTTTCAATTAAAATTCTGTAGCCTTGGATGACTTTTACCAAAAAATTTCCTTCAGTAAGGTTAAAATGTCTTTCTTGTTGGATTGAATGTTTCTCTATGAAATGATAATAAAGGCATGCAATTTTGCTGTCCAAAGCTATTTTCTGAAGCCATTTTATTTATCCCTGTTTACGCTGAGAAGTCTCAATATATTAGTCACTTTTTACTGTAAGTATTTCCAGATTTGTTTTTAGATTTTTGAACTCTATTACAGATTTTCCATAATTTTTTCAGACAGGCTATGCAGAAGTAAATGCAATATTTCAGATAATGAAAATAGTGTTTTGATTTTATTTATTATTTTCTATTCTCTTTGTGATGCATACCTTTTTGAGTCGTAATGAACAAAACAGCTCAAAGGATCACTGAGCAGTTTCTAATAATCCTCAGATTTTAGTCTTTATTGTTATTATTTAAAGGCAGCAACATGAATGTACAAATTAAACATTTTCCTTAAAATAACAGTAGTATCTTTATATTTACCATTCACCTTTGCTGCTCATTCACCTTTAAAGGTTCCATAATGAGTGGCATTATTAACATTGCTCTTTATAACCTTAAAAGAGTAAATGTGGGGCAGGCAACTCTTTACTGTCATGATGAAAAAAAATTTATCAAAATTAACATGTCAATTTAATTATATTTTCCTTTTTGTCTGCTCTGTGGTGATAATCTGTATCTACTAGTTATTTCCGATATTCTTGATTCTTCTGTGTATAGTGGTTAATGTTCTTTATTGTCTTTGGAGTAACAATTTTAGCTTTTTGTACGATTCTACTGCTGTTCCATCAAAGAATGATTTTCCTTCTTCCTTTGCCTTCTGAAGAGAACTTCTCACTTCATCTGCTTACAGGTTCTAATATACGTACTGTCAATTGCCCTCTTGCAACCACCTATATCTTTCCATTCTCTATACTGGAAGTTCTGAGTAGCTACATGGAAGTTAAATACTCTGTGCTTAGAGTAACACAGAAGTTCAATGCAAAGAGGAGATGTGAACATCTCCCACACTGGAACTGTTGATTTCCAGATAGCAATACTTAGAGTAACATAACAGCTTGAGGGAAGCAAGCAAGCAAACGTTAAACAGCAGTTCACTTACAACAGAAAAGAGACATAGAACACTAGAAGAAAGAAGTAGGCAAAATGCCTTTAAATGTACAGATCTGACTCATCAAATAATAAATAATGACACGTGTTTCATCTACAGCTTAAAGAGTGGATATTTTACCTTTCCGGGACTGGTCTTCCTCCTCAGCTGATGGAACCAACCAGCATAAGTGCATGCATTGGCCAGCGTTCTGCTGTCATCATATCCTTCAAAAATCCAACTCCTGAAAATGTGGTGGTAGATGTTGTGCTGACAGGTACATCACTTTGGGGTTTTTTGGGATGGGAGGAGGAGCTTAAGCTCCTTGGGTTGCATTAAAAGTGTGAGTGGATTGTAATTACACTTGCCTCATCCTATTTCCTGGCAACAGAGATACTGTGTATCGTTCATGTCCACCCTGGAAAGCTCTGTAGACTGTGCTGTGGGAGCTAAGAAATAACACAAACCTTTAGCAACCATTCACAGTAGACCTCTTAGGTCATACAACATCACGTATACATGCAGCTGCTTGTTGGCTGTGGACTGCACTGTAGCATGCAGGCAATAGGAGACTCCTTGGGTTGTGTTTTGGGAGCTGTATGTCTAAGCCAAATAGCTCATGTTTTGTTTTGGTTTTGTTCCTCAGTTATTGTCCAAAATATTTTATATTATTTTTTCAGATTCTAGATAACTAAAGGAGTTAGGAAGGGCAAAACATTTGAGTTTTTTTCTGATTGACCTTCCAAACAAGTATGTTTCAACAATATTTTCAAACCTACTTTAAAACATAATATAAAATCCAGAATTATCAAAGATTGCCAAGTCACTGTCCATACTGAGATTTCACGAATGCTGTAGAACTCAAGTTTGAAGTCCTAGATTACCCTTGATGACTGAAATTTACTCAGTGAAAGAATAAATTTCACTCTGAGTGAAGCAGAGAGCTTTAGAAGGTTCTCTGAATCTCCACCTAGTCCAACATAACATGTATCATCAGAAAACAGGTGCCAAAGCATTTCCTGGCATCTACATATAACAAAAATTGAAAATAAAGCTTCCAGTGGCCCCTGACAGAGCCCCCATGAATGGGGAAACATAAGAGAATAACAAAATAAGACCTGTGCAAAGGTAAGTTTTAAACCAGCTTTACACACTCACGCTATGGTTTGGAGTTTGTGGCACATAGAATAAGTGAAGAAATGTGGCTTTTAAAAAATGTAGGTTCATGTTTATTTGTTCATAGAATCATAGAATGGTTTATATTGGAAGGAATCTTAAAGATCATCTAGTTCCAACCCCCCTGCCATGGGTAAGGACACCTCCCACTAGACCTGGTTGCTCAAAGACCCTTCCAGCCTGGCCTTGAACACTTCCAGGGATGGGGCCTCCACAGCTTTCCTGGGCAACCTGTTCTGGTGCCTCACCATCCTCATAGTGAAAATCTCTTCCTGAGATCTAATCTAAATCCACCTTCTTCCAGTTTGAAGCCATTACCCCTCATCCTATCACTGCATGCCCTTGTAAAATGTCCCTCTCCAGGTTTCCTGTAGGCCCCTTTCAGATACTGGAAGGCTGCTCTAAGGTCTCCCCGGAGCATTCTCTTCTCCAGGCTGAACAACCCCAACTCTCTCAGCCTGTCCTCATAACAGAGATTCTCTAATCCTCTGATCATCTTCATGGCCCTCCTCCGGACTTGCTCCAACAGGTCCATGTCCTTCTTATGTTGGGGGCTCCAGAGCTGGACACAGTATTCCAGGTGGGGTCTCACCAGAGCAGAGTAGAGGGGCAGAATCACCTCCCTCAACCTGCTGGCCACACTTCTTTTGATGCAGCCCAGGGTGCTGTTGGCCTTTTGGGCTGCAAGTGCACATTGCTGGCTGATGTTGAGCTTCTCATCCACCAACACCCCCAAGTCCCTCTCCTCCAGCCTGTATTTGTGCTTAGGATTGCCTCGACACACATGCGGGACCTTGCACTTGGCCTTGTTGAGCTCCATGATGTTCTCACAGGCCCACTTCTCAAGCCTGTCCAGGTCTATCTGGATGGCATCTCTTCCCTCCAGTGTGTCGACCGCACCACACAGTTTGGTGTTATCGGCAAACTTGCTGAGATGCCCTCAGTCCCAACATCCATGTTGCCAATAAAGATGTTAAATAGTACGGTCCCAGTACTGACCCCTGAGGAACTCCAATCATCACTGCTTGCCACTTGGACATCGAGCCGTTGTCCACAACTCTTTGAGTATGACTGTCCAGCCAGTTCCTTATCCACCTAGTGGTCTCTTGGTCAAATCTATGTCTCTCCAATTTAGAGACCAGGATGTCATGCGGGACAACTGTCAAATGCCTTTCACAAGTCCAGGTAGATGACATCTGTTGCTCTCCCCTTATCCACCAAAGAAGTAACCCTGTTGTGTTTCATTGAACTCATGCTTTTTAACTACACCTTCTGAGATATGAATTAGAAATACAGAAATACATATTTGGCTGCATATAGAAATAATATAGGGGAGATTTTGGAGATTTTTTTTTTACCTAAATGGTGCCTGGTCAGGAGCGTTTTGGTCTCATGACTGAATGCTCTATACTTTTGCTGACCAAGTTTTTTTGGCAGACTTTAGTGCAGTTTCCCATGTTTAACTGCTAAAATATTTTCATTCATGACTGTCACAAAGTAGAGTTCCATTCGTAAATGATCAGACCACTTCTGAGTTTCTGTTTATGTTCTCTCCTGGACAACAGTGAAGGAAGCAACAGCATGCAGCTGATCCACTGTTTATAGGCTAAGTAAATTATGGTCAGGATCTCAGAGACAGTGCCAGAGTTTACCTACTGAGCAGGGGACCTGGCAGAGAGAGGAAGAGATTCATGTCCAGCTTCCTACTTATCTGGCATCTAGGCATCCTTAAGTGACAAGGAGCATTGCAGATTGGATCTGCACACAGTAACAGAGCAGTTGATGACACAGCTATCATTCAGTACACATATAGAAGGCTCAAAAGTGCTGCTTGTAGTAGAAAAGGATGTGTAAATCTTGACAACATGCCACAGGAGCTGCTCTCAGGGCCTGGATGATGCAATCATTCCTTCTGTAATCCAAATGGAAGTCCTGAAGGTGGATGCTGGAACACTGGTCTGAGGCAGTCAGGAGTTCTGGAGGTTTCTCCCTGGCACTGCACTATGAATGGCAATGACCTCACCAGTTGGACGTGTGCTCTGGTAGACTTCCTGTGGTGCCAGATGCCGGAGCTTTATTGCATTAAGGTTAATGAACAAGAGGTTGACAGGATCTTTGCAGAGACCCTGCAGAAACAAGAGCCAAATCCTTCAAGGCTGAGAAGTTTGGTGTGACCAAAAGAAGACAGAAGCATCAAGAAGACACAGAGTCCCAGAAGTCTCTATTTCCATCTGCAGCTGTTCCTCTAAAGAGTAGGTTCAGAGCTCTGAAGGAGAAGAAGGGAAAAAAAAGTTCCATTGAAGGGGAAGAGTCTGGGCTAAGCGTCTTGGGTCTTCATACTAGAACCAGCGCTATTAAACAGGAAGCAATGAGTGCTGGTGGTTGAAGTTTTCTTCCTCCATGTGGACAAAGACTGCCAATTTCTGTAACAATATATCATCCCAGAAAGTTTACTGTTTTCCTGGAACTCAAATCTGAGATGCTGCAAAAAAGATTTCCAAGGCTTATCTGACCTTGCAGTTACTATACCTTGCTGTTCATTCATATAGAAAACACATGGATTTATACTCCCTGTACAGCCAAGGAAACATTGAACAGATTGAAGGAGAGTTCTGTAGGCATCCTTTCCTCGAATATTTGTGCATACATTTGCACAGAGCTTGAGTAGTAAAGAGGAAAAACAGGAAGAACAGCAATTCCAGGCCAGTTGCAAAGCTGCAATGTCATCACAGTGCTGAGACAGTAAGTGACAGTGTGCACAATTGCAGCATGGTTGTGGATGGGTGCAGGCTGTTTAGAAATAGAGAAGACAAATTTGGTCACTTGTATAGCTTAGGCCGCTGTGACCATGAGATGATTCAGCTTATTCAAGTCTCTGTACACTAAAGTACAGAAAGGTACTCAGAGCTGGATGAGTTTTGCAGAAAACTTGTTGACAGCTCAGGAGTGAATTATCTGATTACTTAGGAAGACTGAGGATTTCATCAGAAGACCCACTTAGTGGTGCAGGAACCTTCTCATACAAAAAGGAAGCATGCGCTGCTGTGGATCCGGTGCAACATATGTAGAAACACATCTTATATGTGGCACTAAGATTTTCTTAATAGACTAATCAAAGTCTTATCAAAATACAAATGATGAGATATTATCAGTCCAACTAAAATGATATTAGCTGTCAGAGAGCAGCAAGAACAGGCTGCTTCACAAAACAAAGTGAGACAGAAGTCAAAGGACAGCAAGACTGGCAGACACCTTTCAAACAAGGGTTGCAATCCCATAGTATCCAAACAAGAAGAACATAGCAGGTCTGGTGGCAGTAACCAATTTCAGCCAATAGTCTAGTGACAGCCAAGTCCACAGTGAGAAAGTGAGTCCATGATCAAGCCAGGAAATCAAGTAGGCTAAGCTCGGCAAAGTGTATGGCCAGAGACAGCATACCTAGGACATAGCTTGGACAAGGACCAACAGCAGGAGCCTGAGTTTAAATACAACTCAAGCCAGTGGGTGGAGGCCCCGGATGCTACTCACTCACAAGTTAGCTATTTTCACAGAAGTCTGATACCAGATTATACAGCTGCACTGTATCAGAGCAGATCTTGAACATGGGCAGCTACAGCCTTGTGTGTGGAGAAGAGGTTACAGAGAATTTCAGAGAAGGATGGTTATTAGCTGGACAGATAAATTAGCATGCGTCGCTGAATTCAGGGCCCTGAGCACTAATACTTTTAGCCCAAATTATCCAATTAGTATTATTTGCTGCTAACTGATATACACAAATCTCGTATTTACCTTGTATTTCTTCACAGTAAGTTATCAGAGAGAGTCATCAACATCCTAGGTTCTTCACTGGGAAGGAAATGTTGATAAAATGCTAGTTTCTTCCTTCTCAGTCTTGGATCTGCTTGGTGTTATTTTTATATGTTTCCAAAAGGATCGGTTGCTACACTTGCTTTCTTAGTGGTCCCCAGGTTTAGTTCCACAATGACCCCTTTGTTTTGTTAGGTCTTTACCATATATTTTATGATTTCTTTAGGGTAATACCACAAAATTATACATCACTAAGCTGAAGCTGAAAAACAAATAAGGCAACAGTTGGCACTTGTTGTGTCTCTTACAGCTAAAATAGCTCAAGTCCAGACAAGATGTGACAATTCCCTGATGCTTTGCAGTGTTGACTTAATATAAAGCCCCATGGCCTGTTATTAGCAGTGGCAATAACATATTCCCTGCACTACACCTAGATAAGGTAGAAGGAAGAAGAGGTAACAAAAGGCAAATATAAAAGTACCATGAGCATACTTAGCATAAAAATCAGGGACGCCAAAGCCCATCAGGTGTGAAGACTAACAGGGGAAGTATAGGCTCACAAGAAGGGGTTCTAAAGGTATGCTAGTTGCATAAGGAAACTTAGGGAAAATGCAGATAGATCCATTGATGGATGGGGGGGAATTAACTAGTTAGAGACAATGCAGAAAAGGCTGAAGTGCTCAATGGTGTTTTTTTTGCCTTAGTCCTTACAAACAAAACTTGGTCCCAAAGCAGTGTGTACTGATTTGGTTTGAAGGGGAGATGGGCAGCTCACAGGGGAGCAACAGGCTGTGGGCTTCTTAGAGCAGCTGGTTGCATTCAGATCCACAAGTCCAGACGAAATTCACAGAGTGATGAAAGAGTTGGCCAATGTGTTTGTGAGGCTATGGTTCTCTATGAAAATTCATCCTGGTCAGGAGATGTTTCTGTTGACTGGGAAAAGGCTATGTTATTTTCTTTTTAAAAATGATAGAAGGAAGACGGAGGGAGTGGTAGGTTGATCAGCCTCACCTCAGCCCCTGGTAAGATCATTGGACAATTCCTTTTGTAGTCTGTGTAGCCCATGAATTGCATATCCTCCTGTAGTCCATTTCCAAGCACATGAAGGTCAAGAAGGTAATCAGGAGCAGTCAAATGGATTTGTTAAGTGCAAATCATGATTGACTAATGTGATTGCCTTCTATATGGAAATGAGTGGTTATGCAAATGAGGGAGGAGCAGTGGCTGTAATATACCATGATTTAGTAAGACTTTTGTCACTGTTTCCTGTAGCATTCTTGTTTGGAAGCTAAGGAAGTCTAGGCTTGATGAATAGACTGCTGAGTGGGTTGAAAACTTGGCTGAACTATTGGTGTCAAATGATAATGATCAACATCTTGACAGTCAACTGCTGGCTGGTAATAATTGTAGTACCCCAGGGGTCAGCACTGGGGCCCATATTATTCAAGATGTTTATTAATGACATGGATGATGACAGAGAGTGCAATGTAAATTAGGGGAAGCGGCTAGACATGATGAATGGTAGGACTTCAGTCCAGAGGTACCTTGATAAATTGTTGGTATACCTCTTTCTCAAATTGTTCCTGTTTGTCAACTCATCATCCCTGGAGCAGCTCAAGATACAGTAAACTTTTACATTGTTAGTAACGCAACTTTCCTTCTAAAATGTTAAACCTTTGCATTTTCCCCTCTTATTCCATTTACCCTTTGTGTTTATCTTAGCTCAGACACTTACAGAAGCACTGTGAATTACTTCCTGTGCAACCTACTCGATTTGACCAGGAAGTAACTGATTATATAGTCTCTTGAAGTGTGTGTATTACGTGTATGGTATGAAGGTTCCCATTGCACCTCATGGAGTGCAGCATGCTTTATTCTAGTGTAAAGTGCAAGCTGGTATTCTGATTTGTACAACAAGAGCAATTACGAGAAGTAAACTGCTTGACTTGTTGAGTACAAATCTAGTGCTGGATAGCACAGTTTAGTACTCTAATATTACTAAGTATTATTTGTAAAAAAGCTAATCTAATGTGCTATTTACAAAACAATGGAAAAGAACAATCAAACTTATCCACAATGCAATTTCCTCAGAAATTATTTAGAACATAAATATTGGTACTAAAACCTAATGAATTGTGATATTCTGAGAAACATTAGCAGAACCTGCATTGTTTAAGTATTTTAGTGAAAACACAGTCATCTTTATAACTATAGAGCATTAACTTGTCCTGGGGAGATTTTCAGTAATAGAGACAGTGCAGAGGCAACTGGCTTAGACAGTGAAAGACTGATGTTGGTTTTTATGCATCAGAAGTTTTCAGTCTTCATTTTTCTTTACACATCAGCAGACATGACATGATGATGATCTAATGTTTCTGTTATCTGTGGAATTATGAAAAGTCTCCTTAGAAAAAAAACCAAACAACTGTGCTGTGATCTTTATGGAAGTAAAACTATACTTGTCCTTTAAAAGCTGTCTTGAATTTGTTAATCAGCTTAATGTCTAATGTTTTAATTCAGTTGCGGCTGGTGACCTGTAAATAATGTTTGCTTGTTTTTAATCACAAAAAGATAGATGAGTTTTGCATTCAAGCTGTCTTTAGACATGGTTGTCCAGACTATGATTTGCTCTCTTTCGGAATATTTACTGTAATTCCTATTTCTTTTCCAGAGGAAGAGAAATCTAGTCTTATAAACAAAGTCATGGATGCACAATTTCAGCTTAGAATTTCTGGCTCGTACATATCCTGGGAAATAATTTCCATAGTGGCCTATATATTGGGTTGAACTTTCATGTTCTCAAGACATAGTTTACCTGGAAAGGAAGCAAATAGTATTTTAATATGCTAACTTTGAAATTCTATATACCATAGCAATGCAGGTATGTTGGCTGAGTGTACAGTAAAAGCTAATTAGCTTGGGTTTTTTCAACATTAAGAATGAATTTGCTGTCCCACAAGGTTAATGTCTGGTGAGAAAGTTATCCTCATTTGAATATATTACTTCTAGTACACTTCCTTTCCTACCAACAACTGAACTTTGGTAGTTCTGAACTGGCTCTTCCACAAATTTCCCTTTTTTTTTTTTGTTTCCCTGTTTATTTTGATTGTTTTATTAATGAGATGTCCAAACCTGAACATTATTTCAAGACCATTTACAGTCCTAAGCTAGAAGACCGGATCTCTTACCCGTGTTGTGATGATCTACACTTTATTTTAATGTGTTTTGACATGAAAAGCCTATTTTTGTCCTAGGATCTCTAGTAGCAATGCAAGAACCCACTTGGGAAAGTACAAGCTATTTAGGAATGAAGTAATATTACTTCAGACATAACAATAGTAACCTTCCATCTGAATTAGTTAAACACAAACATTTTAGTCTGAAATAGAAAGTAGTCTTAATTTATTCCTTAAAGAGTGACAGCCTAATCATTCTTAAAACCTGTTTTTTCCTGAAAAATGTTAATCCAAAGAGTAGGAATGACCCTGTCGGCAGGTAACTCAAGTTCACGGAAGTTTTTGAATCCATCTCTGAAAACAGCACTTAAAACTGTAGTAATACAAAACCCAAGCTACTACCATTTTGAAACCTCTTAGCTGATATTTTAGCATTAAAGCAAGTTACTGGAATGCCTTCCTGTATTTAATCTTGCGCTGGACTTGTCACACTCATTGTTGCTGTTATTGGAGGCCAGAGAGAGGGCAGAATGGGGAAATTGACAGAAAGCAGCAAGTCAGAAGGCAGAATGAAATGTTTGGATCTTGATCTTTCCAAATTGTGTTTCAGATCATGTGCTGCTTCTAAAGAGAATTAAAAGTGGCAAGAATGAAAATAGGGCATCTCAAAGTGTACAAGCAATAAACATCAACATTTATAGATTTACTTATGCTTTAAAGACTACAGAAGTTATATGTGTCTTGTTTTCAAGTAACATTCCATAGGCAGTTTCTGCCCTAGATAGGTGTGAAATTATGTTTAGAATTGCATAGTTCAGGAATTAAAATAAAAATTAATTGGGAATTGTCATATCTGGACCATTTCTGAAGCTGTCATTTGCATTTCTGAAGCTTTGTGAAACCCAAGAGCATTATTCCTCAGAAATGTTCCTTTCTGTGAATTTTGATTGATATTGTAGCACAAACCATCCTTTATTTTTGATAATTATAGAGCAAGTAAAACTACCCACCATCTGATAATTTGTGATGAAGGGATGAAATCTTGGACCTCCTAAAACTTGGTGTTTTCTTACTGAATTTCATAGCAGTAAGTTTTCTTCCCAGGATTTAGATACATGTCTGTGGCTTTAATCTGTAGCTCTTATTAACATAAGCATTCATAGCTACATTAAGAATATTCATGGGAGTAACATTTTTTTGACAGAAGGTAATTTTCCCCAATATGAGCCAATGACCAGAGCTACAGAGTATGCAAACTCTTGTTACAGATGGTTTAACAACCATTTGTGCTAGTTCAGCTGTTTCAAGTCGAATGTTACTGCTTCTCTGTAAATACCACTACATAATATTTCTACTAAGACTTTATGAAAGCAACTAAGCTGATATAAATAGTTGATACTACTGAAATCTCCAGCACAAACCAGACCTCACAGAGTTCGTCTGTATAGAATTGTCCCTAAATATTAATGGTTCGTTAATACCTATGATGCTTTATTTCAGTTGACATGGATAATTAATTTCATGTTTTCAATGAGCCAAATGTATTTTGAAGTTTTAGGAAAAAAGTGCAACTGTTTTTTACAGGATATTCCCTTCAAAGTTTGGAGACCCATGATTAAATAAAAGATTAAAGCCACAGTGGTAATTAGGAATCGGATAAGAGAGGTAAATTGGTTCCTCTCTGGAATCCAGTGTTATCTGTGTTATCAAAACTGATATCTGTGGCAGTGTATAAGATTGCTTTTGATAAGGGGGTGTGCACAGTCATATTGAAAAAGCTGTCTTGTATTGTTGATTATTAAAACTTACTTTATTTCCACTATAAAGTTGCATGCACAGTAGCTTGGCCATGTCTTTTTCCATACAAAGATTTCCAAACTAAGATTGCCACTTTTTAAATGTGGATTGCAAAATATTTTCAAACTGCTTTTTCTGACTTTATTACGTAACTGAACTAAATACTCAAAGGCGAGTTTGCTATTAACAGTTATTTTTCTTTCAGGCAAAATGTATTGGACATAAGTATTATTGCATATATCTAATTCAGTGTTAGAATGAAGCAATACAAATGTGAAGTAATCTGTTATTTCCAAATCAGTTTTGAATGTGGATAATCAGTTTAGAATAAAAGTGCTAACATCACTTTATGCTGATTTTGGCATAATTCAAACCATGATGTTAGCTACCAATTAAAAAAATAATATGCAATATATAAATGCACTTCTAAACTGATAAATGCATTTTTGGAACATCATGAAGCGTAACCTAGTGCTTTTAATTTTATACAGTGAAATTATTTTTCAGAGAAAAAAATAATGATTTCCAGAGATTAGTTAGCTAGTTCTGTAAAAATTACTTTGTAGCTGAATATGTAGATGGATATAAGGAAAACAATAAATAACACATAATTTAAACTTTGGAAAACTCTTCTAGTAGAAGAAATTTACAGTATTCAGCTTGTGTGCATCACAGACAAAAAAAAATAGAAAAGAATTCCTTCAGAATAATTAGCATTATAAAGAAATCTTTCACAATAGCATCATTGCTGCTATTCAAGTATCGCAGGTCAAGAAAGATGGCAATATGGTTACTTTATTGATATATTAAAATGGGTGTGTAGGCTTTTCTTATGCACCCACTTTTTAACACTTGGAAAGGGCCCTTCAATTCTTTTCCCTATAGATTCTAAATTTCATTTTAAACCTCTAGGCTCGTTTCCAAATCCTGAAACTTTGTTCTTGAGGTGAAATAATTTTGAGGCTGTTTCTCTTCTCACAAGAAGCAATAAGTTTGATCTTTCCAGGAGAGCTTTTCTTTGCCTTCCTGAACATCTTATTATTCTGTTCCTTAAAGCTATTTTAACTTTGTATCGTAAGCCCAAATGACAGTCTTCCCCTGGCTGTTTGATGTATTCCTGTGTATCATATCTTCCTGCCAGCAGGTCATCATTCAGTGCTACTACCCTTTAATATGACATATTATTCAAATATAGTCTATCTATTGGGCTCAGATTCTTGGAGTTAACTGCTAGATATATTTCCTACAAGGCATTTCCTGAAAGTGTCAATTCTTTCAGCAAGACACCTTTGGCTGCTTGAACAGCTCCAAAACACGTTTATAAAATTGGACTACAAACCAGCTTTTTCCTATCTTATTTTTCATTTATCCATAACGTTGACAGTAATCACTGAAAACAATCAAAATAATGTCTAAATCCTCTGTCTCTATGAAGTAATCTGTTAGTTGATCTGGTTGTCATCAGAAAGCAATTCTTGTCTGCTACTGTTGCAATACTGCTGGTCCTGAACCTGTTTCTCTCAAGCTTTCTCGTACATGTTTCACATCACAGTAGGCTTTTTTGGCTATTTGCTTTTTTTTTTTTTATTAGGAAACAGTTTCTTTTGTAATCTCTATGTATTATTTAAATGAAAATATTTTAAACTTTGGGTTTTCTTAATGGTGTGTTATTTTATTTTAATTCTATTTAAGAAGATCTCCATACTGTATCTATGCTTTTCTTCATCACAATGAGGAAACTCCTGAGAGAACCTTTAAGCAAAGTGGGGAAAAAAAACCCGTGCACTCTCATTTGAGAAAATATTTTTTAAAACCTCTGTCTATGAAGCTGTTTTATTAGGGAAATTGTTCAATGAATTGTGACTTCTAAATGAGTTTCCCTGAATGATTTTAAAATTTATTTTTTTTTTAGATCAGGAGCAGTCCAGTTGTCATCTCAGTGCATCTACCCTATCCAAGTCCACCAGTAAGGAGTCTGTTTTCCATCTTCTGCTTAAACAACCACGAGGTATGTAATTTCTCGAGTTCTACTTTGAATTTTTTACAAGGTGTGATCTTTTATGGTCCCTGAAATCTAGAGTGTGTATAAAATTTGGTGTTTTGATGAGTGCAGCTAATCAGTTGATGCGTTGAATCTGGCTCCTTGTGGAAACAAGGATTAGCCCCATGTCAATGAAGTTTGTTTTACTTAAAATAAATAAGTAAGTAAGTAATAATCACAGGTGCATCTAGTAAAGTTCTTCTGAAGTGTGTATTGTTCATTTTTTGACAGTTATTTTTTTTCTCACCTCTGCAATGATTTTCTTGGACTTTCGAAATGTGATTTCTTTTGTAAATAATGTCTTACCATCAAAGCACAAATGTCATGTGTGATGTCAAAGTGATGATTATGTGTAAAAGAAACAAGAGGGATGCAACCAGACCTCATAATAGGTGCTACAAATATGATATAAAGGGGGTGAATGAGCCCATATACTAATCCAGTCTTGATGTATTCCTAGGAAAGGCTTTGAATATGGTCAGGGTGATAGAGCACTGGAACAGGCTGCCCAGGGAGGTTGTGGAGTCCCCTTCTCTGGAGATTGTCAAGACCCGCCTGGATGCAGTCCTGAGTGATGTGCTCTAGGCATTCCTGCGTCAGCAGGGGAGTTGGACTAGATGATCTCTAGAGGTCCCTTCCAACTCTTAAAATTCCGTGATTCCATGATTCTGTGAATTAAGAGATTAAATCCAAATAACTGTAGTTGTATTTTGGGACTGTCAAGATGAGCAAAACCACTATAAAAATATCTATGAAATACTAGGTAGAAAAGCATCAATTGTTAAAATTTTTAATTAAATTTAAAATTAAATACTTCTTAAAAGTGTTTTTTTCTTTTTTTAATGAGAAATAGTATGTTTTTGTAACATACTATGTGAAAATGAATACACTTGAAAAGTAATATTTTAAATATATTTAACCTACTATCAATACTTATTTTATCCATGTACCCTGGAGCAAGTCACGCTTGCCTAAAAACTGAAGTAACAGAAAGGAATAACATGTAATTGCTAAGAAATTTCTTTTGAAAATAAAATTTTCCTAGTTTGAAGGATCAGATAAGGAGAAAAGGAAGGGATAAGACATTCCAAAAATAAATTAGTTAAGCATTTATAACTGCTTTTACTTTTTACTGAATGAACAGAAAACAAAATAGGAAATAGACTTCACAGTTATTTCGTTCTAGATATGCTTATCTTTCTCTTCAGGCTTGCCAGTCCTTTCAACTATTTTTTTTTTCCTAAGATAGTTTTTCTGTTGCAAATTACTATTTTCTGTATTTTCCTGTGTTGTTCCTGATAATTTCAAATGTGACAATAAAATATAGAAACTATAAACCTGAACTATCTGGAAAGAATTATATGATTTGGTTTTATTTTTTTAATTGAATTTTAGATGACATCGCTGGTCATATCTGATCCAAGGATAGGAAAGGAGTGAATTGCCTCTTAGCGTTGTAATTTTAAAAAAAATTATTTATGACTTGTATATGATAGCACTTGAATTATTTGATTTATCTAGTGCTATGGTAAAGCTTGGATTACCACAGAATTAGCATATTTTAATCATTACATGTTATTCATTGCTGAAGTATAGGAGATAGGTAGATTTCTGTATTTACACAGAATATTTAAATATTTTTCCTAATAATTATTTCTATAGCTTACTTCTCAGAAATGCTTTCTAATTTCAAAATACAAGATAAATTATTCATATCTTAAATTGTTTACCAAAGAAAATAATTTTCCTTGCTAGTATCCCACACAAATGTATGTGTGAGCATTTGTTTCATGTTAACATAGATATCAGAATAAGCCATACCATTTTCCTTAAAGAAATGTTATCTATCTCAAATTAAAGACCTGAGTTAGAAAAATGAAATGAGGGTGACTTGTTTTCAATTTCATTCAAAAATTTGCCATATTGCGTGATTTTCCTAAAGATGTACTTGCCACACCTTTATTTTGTGAAGGATGTTGCAGACCTTACTGTTCCCAGCAAGGAACTGTTTTTGTTTTTCTCTCCTTGAAGCTTACTATGCCTCAACACTGTTGCTGGGTGATATAGAAAGAAGGATTTAGAAGAAAAAGATGTAAGAATTGATCAGGATGCCATATCTTTTTCTATATGTACATTTTACACAGGCATATAGAAAAGTTGTAACTGTTGTCATGAGATTATATTAATTTTTTTTCACAGAAGCAGTGAGGAATTGTCCAAAACAATCTAATTCATGTATGTAGTAAAACTGACAAAGCAATCACTTGACAGAAATATTAGAGCAGCAAAGCAATCTTTATAAATTGCACTTTCCATTACTTATTCTTTTGTATCTTATATATTTTCATGGTGTAAATCTTTTGCTCTGAGGATTCTGCAGCCTAATCTCCCTTGTTGGGAGGCCATAAGACCAGTGTATGCATGCTTTTTTTTTTTCACCTGGTCTCACTCACAGGTCGGGGACAGTGGAATCATGTTAAGAGTCATTTTTATGGAAAGATGCTGTACTTATTTCTCCCTACAGTTAACAGTAGATGAAGTGCGGATTAGATGCAGGTGTTACTGCTTTGCCACTGTTCCCTATAATGAGGAAAGAATACTTTGAAAACATATTGGAACCAAATATTCTTCTTAATAAACTTGCTGGAATATGATTGCTAGATCGTTGTACGCTTGTGGAAAAACTGTGCTTGCTGCTAATTAATTACTTGGTTTTTCCTCACTGACTTTAACAACTGAAGGGAGAAATTCAGAAATCATGAGAGAGGCTGAGAATCTTGGAATCATTTTTTCATCGTACTTTTACAAAAAAGCCAAAATACTAGCCATGCTGTGAAATTGTTACTTATGGCAGGCTATCCTTCTTTCCTGCCTTGGCTTCACAGTAGCAATGTAAGTCCTCTGGACTGCTTGGTACTGTTTCCCAGTAACACAGACTGCATTACTTCACCCACTCCTAATACTGAAGCTATGATCTCATTTTGCATTCAACCTCCAGTCATTGCATTTTATGGCTTAGCTGATGTTCGAGGTGGTCAATCAGCCTGTCTGTTGTGAACAACTTGGTGTAGCATCAAACAAGAACAGTAAATGGAGCAGTTAGCTGAAACTATTTTTTTTAGATATCTCTCTCCACATTTCAGGAAAGTTTTATATTTAGAAACTTCTGTATTTTAAAGCTGTCATATCACCTAGTCTGTGCTTTTCCCTTTTTATTAAGATCTCTATGATTAGCTTTTTAATTTTGCCTTCTAACTTTGCTTTACTGTAAAATACATGTGTTTATTAACTCTCCCAAGCACTTAGGAAGGAAAGGTAAAATACATTTGATAAATACATAAAATGTTAGGGAGACATTTTCCAAAAAACTCCCTGCAGTGTTAAGACACTTTGATGGCAATCAGATTTGAGATATTAAAATTCTGTTTATGCACTTTGGAAGCATGTTACTATTATAGTTTCATATTTTATTCAACAATATTTGAGAAAGCATTTTAGCGTACCTTTTATGTCATGTACAGTCCACTATGATTATGGATAATTTGGCTGTTAAACTAATTTCACCAAAGAAATGACATAAATTTTCTTCAGGTCCTCAGGCCATTTCCCTAAAACATTAGATTTCAAGATTTCATTCTTTAATTCTATATTTATTTGCATCTGCTTTTTTCTTTCAGTAATTCTGCATGCACAATCTGTTTTTTCTTGTGATTGCTTTCAAAGGCTGAAAACCAATGAAACTAACATACTTGATTTTCCCGCTTGCCTTAGTTCCTAGGAAGACTGTCTCTGTCTCTTCTATAACCCTTTCGTTATCACAGAATGACTTGAAGAGCTAGAAAAAAAGAGCTGTGAGAAATAGTTCTCCATTCTAGCAGACTATTTTCAAAAAAGGTTGGAAAATGGTAAGCGCTCTTTCTCTTCCATGTTTTAACTGCATTCTGTGACCATGGTTTGGTCACTCACAAAAAGCAGAAATAATTTTACAGTTTACAACTTACATCAGAGGTTGTGTGAGGAAGTAGTCAGTATTCGTATAACGGATTCTGCAGGAAAGGGACATTCAAACAATAAAAAGATTGAACAACCAGGTACATTCACAATACTACCCTTTTTTTATCTTCTTAAACAGTTATTAATAATGAAATTAACTGGAGAAGAAGGACATACACACACACTGAGACCTCACTGCAAACCAAAATGAAGTAAGTTAGGATAATTAGAAGATTCACTTAAAAAAAAGTGTTTTCCTTCTTTTCAGGGTTTTAGATTCAACATTTCCTTCCTTTTGGTGCACAATTTCACAGGCAAACTGAAGGAATTAGAGTTCCATTGAAATGCTGGAGGATTCAGGTGCCATATTTCCTTTGAACTTCCTTAGTCTAAGTATTTTCCTTTTTTATCTATTCAAGTCTTCCTTCTTTGTGATGAACTTTTGCTACTTTTCTTTAGTTTTGTTTTTCTTTTATTAATGTTATTTTCTTCCCTGAATTTTCATCTTTTGAGACTACCAAGTTTCACTTTTCTGAGTAAAACTGTTCAACAGAGGTACTATTCACATGAGTAGTTCGTAAGCTGTGGTACATTAATTACTTGTGCTACACAAGGTTCATTCAGGAAGCATACAGGCTAGTATCAGGTCCAAAGCTGCCTCTGTCAGCAAGAGCGACCTCTAATGCCCATGGCGCAGATGCTTGCATATGGAAAATCAAACTTCATGATTCTTGATTTAGATTTTCTTGAACATCTTCTAGGTAGTGTAAATAACTTCTAGACTGGATTTATTTGTGAGGAATATGTGGTATATTGGTGTATTGGTACATCAAAACATGAAATATTCTAATACAATGAACAATAAAACTTAAAGATTTTCTTTGTACTTTTCTGGAATGTCTTCAGGCCATATTTTATGTATATTTATAGAGCCTGTTATATACACACTTTTTACCTTTGAGTTTTAGTTTCTTTACAAATTATATGGTGTGGACGTATTTTTATGTGCTTTTGCAAATCCAGGCAACTGTTTCAGTGAAATAACTTAAAGTTAATGAAGTGAAAGACAGCACTGTAAGAATAAGCAGAAAGTCTCTGTTACTCTTCATTTAAAAACAATCACTTGAACTACACATTCCCTTGACTATGTAAGGAAATGATTTATCTACTTCAGCGTGCTCTCCTGATGTTGCAAAAGGAGAGAGGTGGAAAAAAGATATTCGGGATGCAAATAAAAGAAGGGAAGACATCAGAAACCCATCTTTTGCATAGTCTCATGCAAATCCATATAAGACTTCCCATGTGGATTTATCATGGAAAACAGATTTTCAAGCTATAATTGCCTCACAGAATTAAGCTAGGCCATGCAGTAGGTTTCATCAGAATCTCATGATTTGTTACTGAACATCCACGGTATTGCACTTCAGAGCATTTAAACTATGCAAATCAGCCTCAGGGGAGGCTGTTATTTCACATTATCTTAGCCTATTTCTCTATTTAAAAATATCTGCTATGTTTTAGAACTTGATAAGAAATTATCTCCTTCAATTTCAATAGAGCTAGAAAATGAAAAGATAATTAATTCTGGCTTAGAATAGCATATTGCTGCTAATCTATTTGATAACAGCTGTGGATGGACAAGATGAAGCCAGAATGTGTCCTTGAATAAGACAGAATTACTTCCTTCCTTCCCTCCCCTTTTCCTGGTTCTTGCTTCTAGTTTTCACCTGTTTAGGTAATAAACCCAGTTAAAACTCCAGAGACACAGATTGGTTTCTTCCTGTAAATTGATCAGTAAATCTATGTCTAGCTCTAAATTGGCTATAAAAAATTATCTGCACTAATCTTTTGTTTCCAGCTGCACTTGCATAGTGGAGAAACTGCCAGCAGTATCAAACATTTTTTTCTTGAGGAGCACAACTAAAGAAGCTTGATTTTCTAGACTTCTCTCTTATATCCATTTTTTCCGTCCTCCCCTGCTCTTGAAATAATCATGGCGTGTCTCTGTCTCCCATGGAATGAACCTGTGCAAGACCCTTCCACGTCCATGCTCCACCCCAAATATACACTAAAGACTAAGTTTCCCCTCTTCCCTAAACTAGCTAGTAATTTCCTGATTGAGAACTACAATGGTTGAGTCTGCTGTAGCATTTCTTCATTGTAGTTTCTAAGTTGACTTTCCTTGTCTATCCAGCTATTGAGTTTCACAAAGCATTGAAGGAGTGTTGGAGATCTATGTCTAACTTCCCTGAAAGTGGACAGAAGACTAAAAAAGAAAGAAACAAAAAAAGCCCCCACCCTACTGGTATTGATATTAATAGTGAAATGTATGGAAAGATGGAACAATTACGTAGATCTCTTTTCCTAAAGAAGAGGCTGAAAACAATTATAGAGTTCTTGAAAACATTATCTTAGCATACTGTATTTTTAAATTAGGAGGTATGTGTAGGAAAGAAATGGAACCTTTTGTGTAAGAACTTTTGGACATGGAAGATTATGATGAAATCTGATGTTTTTCACAAGGTGGGCTGAGGGGCTGAGGGGAAGAACAGCTAGTTGGTTTGAACTTTAATTTTTTTTTTTTTGTTTTAATTACTATATTCTGTCCAGGAGAGAAGAGATAATTTTAAAGCATAAATGCTAGAAAGCAGTATTGAAACTGAGCTTTCAACCTTGAAGTTTTATGCCTTAAGAGTGCTTGATAATTACAGTGTTGAATTAATCTTCATTTTTTTCCCTACACTGAGGTTTTTCTAGAGCTATTTTGTAAAATGTTTTCATTGATTTTTGGGTTTTTTCCCTTTTTTTCTTTTGTTCAATGAAGAACGGGTCACAAATATAAGATAAAAGCTAAGGGAAAGTCAAATTCCATATATAGTACGCATTCAGTAGCTAAACAACGATTTTTACCCTCAGCAGTAACACAATTCTTCTCAGGATAGGGGCTCACGCTTTAACGTCAGTGAACACTTAAGATTTTTTCTTAAACAGAATTTGATTTAACTGGCCTGCAGGAGCATTGTGTACTTCAGCTTCATTTGAAAAGTTTCATTTCCCAAGTGTTAAGCTTTTTGTATATCTATTTCAGTATGATGATCCCTTCTCTACCCTTTTTTTCTCATCCCAAGTAACTTCAAATGCTCCCAGAAGTTCAGGCTTCAGTGCCAGTGTCAGGAGTCACTGGGGACAGGTATTTAAAAAACAACTGTACGTCTTTCTTGCAAACCCTTGGTACTCTGAGTGAGTGCTATATTGAGGGACTGTGAATAGCAGGGATGTGCCTGGAATCTCTTTTGGAAGTTCGTGTAAAGTAGCAAAGACCTTGCTATGTTACACCGGAGTGTTGCTTTTTTTATCTTGTATTTGTGTAAAACTTGATCACCCAAGACAAACTTATGCAAACAAATACTTCCATAATTATCCTGCCAAACAATTAACCTCACTTCTACATGTTTTCCAGAGCTCTATGAATTCTTTTGTCTACTTTCTTTGCCCATAATTCTGTTTGACAACGCTTCGATAGATACATATTTCTGTTGCTTTCCAAAAATGTCCTTACACTGCAACCTCAGTTGGAATTGCAGGAAAGATCAGTCTGAATTGCAGTCAGCAAGGAATAGAAAGGAAAGTTGGTTATTTTTTTCTTTTTTTAAGAAAAAAGTCACTAAGTCCTCAGGACTAGTTGTTTGAATTGGTTAGGAAAGCTGTCAGAGTGTGCTGGGCATGCAGATATTTATTTTCTACTTCTTGGTGCATTCAGTGTTGGCTGGGCTTTAGTTTAGCCGTATATGTCATAGCTAGATCCAGAATTGTTGCCAGTAGCAGAAAAGTCTTGCTGAATAAGGAGGTTTAACATTTAAGAGGGTCTATGAGGTAGTGAAAGGCTTAGTATGCTTAAAACCAATGTGAACCTCAGACTGTGAGAGGTAAGAATCTAGTGGACTTTGGGACAGATTTACTGGCCAGGACCTGCTTACGTGACTGGCATCTTTTATGCTCTTTTACATTTGTTCTCCTGTGCTTGTTCCTCTGTCATCCACTTTCATCTTTCTCTTTTCCCTCCTGTGTTTTCTCCCCTAAACATCCCATAATAAGTTTTGTGCACACTTAAATCATATGTTTGGTTCTGTGGTAGGTTATGTGATTAATTGAAATAACAGCTGCTAACAGTTACATTCAGAAGTCAGATTATTCATGATAGGGAAAGATGCGTTTGGTTTGTTCAGTTGTGACTGATGCATGAAGTTTTTGATTCAGTAGTATATTTGAGTATATTTAATTTCAGGTATGTAAGGCAATCCCTAAATAGCAAAGAATTTAAATTTAAACATCTGCTTCAGTTGCACTGAAGTTACAGAACATGTAAATGTGTATTAGGCATGTATTCTAATTGCTGTGGTGTGAATTGAGGTGGGATTATTGGTGTGTTTAATTGTTTTTGCATGTACTTTAGTGTGCCAATAGCTATACGTTCACCTCAAAATTATATATTTCTCCTTGTTCACAAGATATAAGCTGGATCAATAATACTGTAGCTCCAGTTCTTGACAAATGGGGTCTTTAAAACTGTTCTCTGTAGGGAAGGAATAATTTAATTAAAATGAACAACATATCCTTAGTACTCTGCTGCTTTAGTTCTCTTCCCTAGATATTTTGTCATACTATTACTAAGATTAACAAATTATTCAAAATATTTTTTTATAGGGGAGATAATAAATTATTCACATTCTCATTAAAAATTGATATCTTTCATTTACCAGGGGGAATTGGATTCCCTGATTTACTTTTCTGCCACAAAGCCTGAATGACTAGGCAGGACCTATTTTGGTTTGATAAAGCCACTGGGATTGTAGCTGCCTGAGTTTATTTGCAAAAAGAATGCATATCACTGGTACCTCTTTCCTCTTCATATAAATCTCAGTAAAAATTGATTCATCTTTTTCTTCTATGATGCTTACAGGACCTCATTTTCAGCTTTCACAGTATTCATGCTGAAACCCTTCCTTTTTACATGAAGATCAGGTTGATACCTTCAATCATCAACATTAGTAACAATCTTACATCTTACAATAATGTTTGGATTTAAGCAATATGTATTTTTTTAAATACATCCCTGATACCAAGCTAAAAAAACCCACCCAAGACCCAAACCACCCGAGGAAAAAAAGAATGTGGGCACATGCTTTAACTGTAACTTGGTCTTTGCCTCTATTTTAATGCAATGCTTATCCTGCTCATAAGTCATAGTATATAAGCCAACAGAGGGGATTTTGATATGAAGTATGGGATGTAATTTGGGTATTTCTAGGGAAATACAGAACAAAGATTTATGTTACAATTAGGTGAAAAGTGTTTAATCATGACCTTTACTATTACAAGGAGTAATATCTCACAACCATTTGAGCATGCAACACAAAATTCTTCATTGGACATCAGAGTTTATGTTAAAAACATACATAAGATGCTTTTATTACATTCACAGTCACTTGGTCTAGTATCATCTTCTGCTGAGTGGAGGGAAATTGAACTTATTTCTTTGCATGGTAATATTTTTTGAGACAACAACACGTTTAAAGGCTCATCAGAGCAAAGTTGGAAGAGTGTTTGACTTTCTGGGACTCTTCTTGCTAGGACATTAATTTTACCATGCAGTCCTTTATGCCTAAGGATTTCACACTTCTGATACTACTATTAATATGCTATTTTAGGTAAAATCTGTATTTGCAAAAACAGTTATAGTCTTTAAAAATTTAAGTAGGTAATGAAAGCTTACTGATACTCAACTACTTCCCACCCTCACACCCTCACATATTGTTAAGGTACATGATCATTTTATTTTCACAAATCTCCACTTACTTAAGGGAAGATATTTAACAGTCTATTCATTTTAACACAGGGAAACAGAAGTATAAGTGTACTAAAGCTTTCCCATACTAAAGCTGTCACTGCCTTAAAATAAAATCTAGAGGCTTGAAAGGTAAGCAGATTCTCTTTTCTCATAATTTTTTGGTGAAGCATTTGGAAAATAATTTTCCTACAGAGGTCTAAAAGAAGGCTTAGAATGCAAAATATTCCATGCAACCCTCAAGAAGTCCATGAAACTTCCCAATGTGTTTCTTTTATCAATAAATTGGGACTATTAACTTCCTCTTTAAGGTGTGAAATTCAGTCTAGTTAACATATGAGAGTTTTCTAATAAATGAACTTATTAAATGCAAATCATGTTTTGTGATTGCCCTGTTTGCCTGCTTGTGTTATAAGAACGTTAATGTTAAATATCCTTGTTTTGTACATTGAAGTGAAAACTATAGTACTGCAACCACTTTTAATGTTGAATTGCCTAACTTTTACCTGATTGCTTCACAAGCACTGAAAATCCCTTCTAAATTAAATCTTTTTCTCCTTCTTCATAGATATTAAGATAAAAGAAAGGCCATAAAAATGGGTATCTATTAATTACAGGTAGTACTGCCTTTTTCACAATGAATACCAATAGCATAAACTAATCCCTGAGGTTTGCTGCCAGTTTTATTACCTCTGCTACATACACCCAGCAGAACCCACAAGCTGAATTGTATGCAGTCCTGTTAGAGGCTGTTACAGTTCCTTTTTTCTAGCCAATGTATACAATTTTCTCTTTTCTATTAAACAGGAAAATAAGAAGTTGATTGTTGAAAAGAACTGTTATTCAGACCTGTATGAATAACATGCTTTCTACATGCACAAACAAGCAATTCAGTTTTATCACACACAACAGTGCAAGACCACAATACACAGCATAACAGTATGTCAGTAACTGTTGAGGAAATTTTAGATGATCCTTATCATTCCAGCTTGCTTTGTATCTCTTCAAGTGTAAAATCACTAACTGTATCCTATTAGTCTTTTCTTCTTATTTATTTGTCCCTTTTCCAAATTAAGAATGAATTTCTATGTAATTTTTGTTTCTTGAATCCACAGATTTACCTAATCCTCCCAACTGTGAATTAAGTGGAAATGCTTATTTCCCTACTTTTTGGTACCTTTCCCTTTACTTATAGAGTGCCTCCATTTAGTATACAGTGTTAATTAGCCTGTGTTGCCTTCTACAGATGTTGTTCATCTTTGTGATAAAAGCCTGTTTAAATGATTCAAATTATTTAGCTGACCAAAGAGAATTTTGGTGGTAATTCATTTGTTCTACCTCACTAAAAACCAGACTGTTGGTAATGAATAGTGTTCACTCTCACAGGAAAAAGCAGGGACTGAAACCAGGCCAGTGTTATTCAGTAGCCAAATACAAAATGAAACATGTTTTTTAACAATGAGCTTAATCAACTCAGAACAATTATCAAAGAAATGTGGAAGATTCACCATCACTGACAAATTTTAAATCAAGCAGACGTGTTTTTTCTAATTAAATTCTCTTGTTCGAGAAGAGTTATTGAAAGTGAACCTTGATTTTTCAAATGAGTTCCAAGAAATCTTGTGTATGTAGGTCAAGTTAGATGATCACAATGACTGAAATGTTTAGCAGTGAAGAAATGAAAAAATCTCTGCAGAGTTCTGGATAAGTAAATAGTCTTTAAACATGCTTGTATTGGTTCAATCAAAAATGGCAAAAAATACTTTGAAATTTCTGAATTAACATTTTCAGATTTTCCTTTATATTATTTTGCTTATTCTTTTACTACTTCAGGATGAAAACAGAGGCAAGAAATCAAGTACCATCAGTAGATATGGATTGTACAAGTTTTCTTTTCTTAGACATAACCATTGCAGTCTGTTGCCTCTAAATAATCACCATTTTCTCTTAAGTTTTGTGGCCATTAGTCTTTATACAAAACAAAGTTACCTAATAATGAAATTAAGTTTGGAGATCCAGTATATTCCCTCAGAAAAAGCTATAGATTGTATGAAAAATTAACTACTAATTTTTTTTAACTCTTTTCTAACCTTTTCTGCAACTCCTTGCTGTCATGTATCAGAAAATAAACCTTTTCATTTTTGTTCCTTTAAGTTGATACCAAATGACAGTTTGTGAGGATCTATTCACTGTCATCTTTATACGCAATGATTTTTTTCCTCCTCCTTTTCTTCAGTTGACACCTATGACAAACAGCTATTAGGAAAAGCGTTTGTCCCTACATTTGTTCAACACTTGACTGCAAATCACTTACACCCTGAGCTGCTTTAGAGACTGTTCTCAACCATATGGGGAAGGAAAATGCCTTAGATTTGAAGGCTGGCTGCTTCTCATTTTGACAGATTTAAAACAGATAATCCTAATTGATTGTCTCTTCCATGAAAATTTTCATTCCCAGTTATCTCACCACAAGTTATTGGTAGTGAAAGTTACAGTAACTGACCTAAAATATCTCCCTCCTATTCCAGAAAGGTATTGTTTCATGTAGTTTTATCCACTACTGTATTTTGACTAAGTTTTAAAAAGGAATCAGCAATGATGATGTTTTCTTTCTTCCTGAATCAAAAGAAAAACAACTTGTCTCTAAGAGCTAAAAATGAGCAGTTTGTGCAAAAATAAGTAAAAGCTAAATTGTAGACATTTGGTTTGCATTACATATGAAAATGTTGATGTCAGTAGTCATCTTGCCTCCTGAGAAGTTGCTTACACATGATTTCCTTTTCTGGATCCACACAGATGTACAGGATCTGCAGCAGCCACCTCTGTTCAGAAACACTGAAGCTCCCATTTACCATTGAGTCATCCAAAGCCTGTCTTCTGTGTCAGTATGATTCAGAATCTTCCTGACACTGTCAAGTAATTTGGGTCATTGATTCCTTCCAGAGTATCTTAATAGTAATTCCCACTTTCAGTGGCATCTTCTCCCTTTTACTGGGGGACTGTATTTGATTTTTTTTTTTATGTCCTACCATAGCAAGTCTTTCCAGTCCAGTTGATTTCCTACATTTCTACTTCTAAGCATTTTGTCCTTTTCTTCTTTTTCTGGAGGTCCCCAAGCATATCCCTCTATATTCCTTTCTGAAGTTAAGAGGCCACCAATTCATATATTTACTGGATTTTTGCAATACTGACTATGTTTTGCTCTAAATTAGGACTACAGACTTGATTTTAATCCTGTTCACACCACAGGAAGAAATGTACAGTCCCCAACCAAGAACTGCTAATTGTCTTTATGGCTGGAAACTCATGCCACATTTCAACTACCCATCAGGAAACCAGGACAATCGTAATAAATATCATATTAACCACACAAATTCAGGGGACAAAATATTATGAGACTTTAATAAAGTCAATAAAATTTAAATATGATCTGTATCGATACCTGAGTCTGACAGGTGAGTAGATATGTGCCACATTAACTGATCCAACATGTCCCGGATCTCTGCAGTAGGGTTAAAATATTTCTGAAAATCTATCTAAACTGATGTGTGCTTATGTGGTATAATGACTGGGTAGCAGAGATGTACATAAATAGCGTGTAAGACCACACTGACAATAAGAGATGATATTGTCTAGACATGAGAATTTTCAGAGTTTGAAAAATAAATTATTTTGTAGTTTGAGACCTATGAACCTAAGACAAGTACAGTATGTATGGGTTCTGTCAGAAAGCATTACTTGTTAAAAAAAGAACAAGTCAATGTGAATTACCAGTTTGGCCATAAAAATCCAAAATGTCTCTGAAGTAGAAAGGCATTTGACAGCTCAACATAGTTTCTTGCTAGAGGATATTGCTTATGTTTTTTCTTTACTTCCTCTAGGAACAAGTTACTGTTCTGTAGTAGTCTTGATAAACTCTGGAGCAGGTTTTGCATGACAATGGTCACAGTCAGAACATAAGAGGTATTCTTTGAACTGACATCCTGGACATATGATTGCTGGCCTCTGTATGAGACTGCTGCAGTTAAATCAGTGCTCACTACTAACACTATAATAAAATCCAACACCAATGACATCCAGGATATTATTTGACTTCATTGTCTCCTGAACCAAGGAAGTAATCAAAATTAAGTTTCTTTGTCTTCTCGAAGGGATTTTCTTTTCCTACATAAAGTTTTATAAATTGATTCTTGAAACCTTGTTTTCAGAGTGCATGATTTTTATTTTTTGCTTTTCATTTGCATTATGCCACAAGAAACATTTTGAACTCATAGCTAGCATTAGGAAGAGAAGACTGCCTGGTTTAAGTACCAAGTTATCAATTGCCGTTGTTGTTAATGCATCATATGCTATTTACATGGAAAGTCCACGATGCATCTAAAACCAAATAACCAAACAGAACTGTTTTGCAGCTGATATTACTTTATATGTGTAGCATATAAAACACAGTAGAACAAAGGTTTTGCAATGTTTCTTTTGCTGTCAGATAGAAACTGCTCACAACTCTGAAACAAAACTTCTATAGAGAGAAATAACTTGAGGGTGATAGAAGTCTCAAGCCTTGAGGATATTCTCTGAAGATATCAGCTCCTAGCCAAAACCCAAATACTTCAGTTACATTGCAGCAATATTCTGGCTAACCTTGGAATATTTTACCTATAAAGACAAGGACAAAGAAATTCCATCTGCAAAGCTGTGAGAAGGAGAAATGTTTCAGTTAAAGGGACAACATTTTTCTAAAAGTTCATGTAAAGGCTCTAAAAACCATTGTTCTGCCTAAGGATTTTGAGTGAAATGCAAGTAATCTACAATTGTCTTTTGAATTTTATTTGCTCTTCTGCTTTGTAGGTAGGATCTTGACCATATATTTTCATTTAATAATGATTTCTTTTCAGGCTGAATAATAGGTGTAACTAATTTCTTCAGAATGTTTGAATTTAGAGATTATCTGCTGATGAGTTTCAGGGATTAACACTGAGGCTGGCATTGCAACATGTTCGGTTTTAGGATGTTGCACACAAAACACATTGTGCAAAAGGGTACATTAGTGGAGAAAAAAAAATCTTGTTTGTCTAATTTGACAGGCTAATACAAGTTACTGGTAGTCCAGTTACAATAGTACTACAATTCATAGTCAGCAATAATAGAGAAAAGCCTCTGTTAACATAGTTAAAATTGTTACACAGAAAAACTTTTCTATTGTCTACCCTTTTTTTCGGATGTAATGCTCATCCTTCTGGTTTCCCTCTGGGTCTTAAGCTTGGCACATCAGTCCTCCCCAGATGGAGAGGTTGGATGGGGATGTCGGAGAGCTGTCAATGGCCCAGCTTCTTTGCTTGGAGGGCACTAGTAAGTGTTCATTCCTCAACAGTTTTAGGATCTTGCTGGATTTATTTTTATGTATTATCTTAGCACAGTCTACATAAGTGAACTTTCTCTTTACTGGTTCTCAGTTTTTCTGTTTTCTATTCTCTGCTTTATCTAAACTGGTTTAACAAGATTGTATTCCTGTAGTGACCGTTGTGATTTGTGTTTACAGTTTTGGACATCTGGTACCATCCTGTGTTTACACTCTTGCAAACCATTTTTTATTCTAGTATCATAGATAATTCAGTCTGCAGAGATGTTTACTCATATCTCTAAAAACTCAATATATCCTCAATATATCCACATCCTCTTATTGGATGCGGAGGGGAAGATTGTCAACAAGGATGAGGAGAAGGCTTAATGCCTTCTTTGCCTCAGTCTTTAATAGTAAGACCAGTCATCCTCACAGTATTCAGCCCCCTAAGCTGGAAGACAGGGATGAAGAGCAGAATAAACCCCCCATAATCCAGGAGGAAGCAGTTAGTGACCTGCTACGCCAACTGGACAGCCACAAGTCTATGGGGCCAGATGGGATCCACCCAAGAGTGCTGAGGGAGCTGGCGGAGAAGCTTGCCAAGCCACTCTCCATCATTTATCAGCTGTTCTGGTCAACAGAGGAGGTCCCAGATGACTGGAGGCTTGCCAGTGTGACACCCATCTACAAGAAGGGCCGGAAGGAGGATCCAGGCAACTACAGGCCTGTCAACCTGGCCTCAGTGCCAAGAAAGATCATGGAACGGTTCATTCTGAGTGCACTCATGCGGCATGTGAAGGATAACCAGGGCATCAGGCCCAGCCAGCATGGGTTCATGAAAGCCAGGTCCTGCTTGACCAACCTGATCTCCTTTTACGACCAGGTGACCCGCCTGGTAGATGAAGGAAAGGCTGTGGATGTTGTCTCCTTGGACTTTAGTAAGGCCTTTGACCCAGTCTCCCACAGCATTCTGCTAGAGACAATGGCAGCCCATGGCTTAGACAGGTGTACTCTTCGCTGGGTTAAAAACTGGCTGGATGGCCGAGCCCAGAGAGTTGAAGTGAATGGCGTTAAATGCAGCTGGCGGCAGGTCTCAAGCGGTGTTCCTCAGGGCTCAGTTCTGGGGCCAGCCTTGTTTAATATCTTTATTGATGATCTGGACGAGGGGATTGAGTGCCCCCTCAGTAAGTTTTCAGATGACACCACATTAAGTGGCAGTGTTGACCTGCTTGAGGGTAGGAAGGCTCTGCAGATAGATCTGGACAGACTGGATCGATGGGCTGAAGCCAATTGCATGAGGTTTAACAAGGCCAAGTGCCGGGTCCTGCACTTGGGTTACAACAACCCCATGCAACGCTACAGGTTTGGGGAGTTGTGGCTGGAAAGCTGCCCGGCAGAAAAGGATCTAGAGTTCCTGGTGGACAGCCAGCTAAACATGAGCCAGCAGTGCGTCCAGGTAGCCAAGAAGGCCAATGGCATCTTGGCCTGTATCTGGAATAGTGTGGCCAGCAGGAGTAGGGAAGCGATCGTGCCCCTGTACTCAGCACTGGTGAGGCTGCAGCTTGAGTACTGTGTTCAGTTTTGGGCGCCACAGTATAGGAGGGACATTGAGGTGCTGGAGCGTGTCCAGAGAAGGGCAACAAAGCTGGTGAGGGGTCTGGAGAACATGTCTTATGAGGAGCAGCTGAAGGAATTAGGATTGTTTAGTCTGGAGAAGAGAAGGCTGAGGGGAGACCTTATTGCTCTCTACAAGTACCTGAAAGGAGGTTGTAATGAGATGGGAGCTGGTCTCTTCTCTCAAGTGACTAGTGACAGGACAAGAGGAAATGGGTTCAAGTTGCACCAGGGGAGGTTTAGGCTGGACATTAGGAAAAAATTTTTCACGGAAAGAGTTCTCAAACATTGGAACAGGCTGCCCAGGAAGGTGGTTGAGTCGCCATCCCTAGATGTGTTTAAAATTTGTGTAGATGTGGTGCTTAGAGACATGGTTTAGTGGCAGACCTGGTGGAGTAGGGTCAATGGTTGGACTAGATGATCTTAAAGATCTTTTCCAACATAAACGATTCTATGATTCTATAAACCAAACCCAACTGCTAAACAATTGCTGTCATAAATAAAAGAAGCTAAAATCAATTTATGCCAAGACAAATGTCAAACAAATCTTTAGACCCTGTCTTGTAAGGCCACTAAAAAGCCTTTTAATAGTAATGGAAAGAAACCATATCTCCTGGGCTACATAAGTGTTCCCTCCAGTAGAAACAATATTCCTCCTACGGGAAGTACTTAGCTATGAAATACTGGTAGCATATTGTGGGTTCTGTCATTCACAGAACTACTATTCTGTGACACAAGTCAAATTAATGGGCAAAAGTTACTTTTCAAGAGGGATTCTTCTTACCAACTTTGTCTATTTTCTTAAGTCCTAAGAAAACAAAAAAACAGTGTAAAGCTCAATTCCACCTTACTACAGAAACCTGTTTACCTTGAATGATGAAGAGTGTAAATGTTAAGACTATGAAAATGCATAACTTGGTAAATATATATATATATATGACTCACAGTGGAGAATAATAGCTAAACTGGCTGTTTCAAAAGATTATAAACTATGTCAAGGTAACAATTTTGGAAAAGGTAAAAGTGCTGAGTAATCATTCTATCCCATTCACTTACAAGAGTCAGTTGGAGACATATATATATATATATATGTTTCCAATTACTGTCTGCTCTATGAAGTGTTACATTTCTCCTGGAAACTTGTAACAAGCAGTACAATTTTTGGTTGTATATAAAAAGCAGAAGGATGTAACAGCACCAGTGGCATTACCGATTTCACAACATTTTGCAGATTTTGATTAAAATCTGCCATAGCTTCAGAACTTGACTGTGCTTTCAGAGATTGGACTAAGAGATACATATATCCAAGAAAAGTTTAAAATGAAAGTAAAACTATATCTGTCAAGAATCATCAGCTATTTGACATATGTCAAAAATTCAATTATGCCTGAACTGAAGCAATTACAGTTTCCTTTCAACCATGGACTCAAGACATTTTTGTGTGTGTTTGGCTCTAGAAAAAGATGAAGAAAAGGGGATGCTGTCATAGTCTTAATTTACTTGCTAGTACTTTATCTTAGGGTAACATGAACTTTCTTTAGGAGAGAAAAGATAAAATATGGTGGGTTTTTTGTGACTGCACACTAAAAAGAAAGTCACATTTGTTTACAAAGCATATAATATTGCTTGTGTGGCTTTTGCATTTTCAAAATATTTGTGTTGTTATTTTCTAGTTTTTGTTAAGATTTTAGGCAAGTTATTAAGTGGTGGTAGACCATTTTGTTATATACAGAACACAGTTAATTCACTGTAGTAGACAGAGAAAGAGCTTGAATGGGCCATAATTTTCCCATTACCACAGTAGGGCAGAACATGTGAGATCCCGTTTCTAAAAAATATGGCTATCTATCCCTCCACTCACCTCAGCAATCCCTCTCCATCCACACTGTGTTTCTAGTCTTTCTATATCATTATTTATCAATTAATCTCTCTTGAAAATATCAGAATTATATTTAAACGTATGCAGAAATAAAATGAAAATTTACCTAAGGAAGGACCAATTGACCTCATGTAACCAAGCTTGTACTTGCCTATTTTTCAGTGTGTCACAAATAGAATCATTCAGAGAAAACGTCTATTCGTACATCTTTTACAGTGGAGAGATTTTTGCATTTTTTTCCTTTGAATTTGCAGTATGCCTCCTGTTTTCTGTGACTTTGGATTTAGGACATTACTGTGCTGCAGACCTTTAGATTTTGGATGCCTGTATGATCTCACAAAATTTTATCAACATAAAGTTGTCATCAGGGAAAGAAGGATGTTAGACAATTTTCAAATGTATGAGATGGTCAAAGGAAGATGGGATAGATCTACTGTCTATCAGATTATTGGAGGGGAAAAAAATAGATTTGGAAGGAAAAAGCAAGGGGAACTGCCAGTCCACCATAAAGGTTTAGAAAAACTCTTGGAGCATAGGATATTTAGAAAACTTTTACTACTCTCATTCCTGATTATTGTTCTTCACTCCTTACTCTTATCTATTTGGGATTCTCTCTGCCAAGTTACTTCGATATAATGCAGTCTGCCCTCCTCCGCTCATTCTGCTTTCTGCCATCCATAGCATCCTTTTGCAAGTTACTGTCTATACCTGTTACGCTTTTCTGGGCCCCAGGAGTTTTGTTTGTTTGTTTTTCCAGCCCTGTTGCTCACTATTCCCTATTCTTCACAATAATTTTCCTTCTCTGATGCGTGTCTTACGTGTTGCTCTGTACTGCTGTTCAACCTTACTGTTCCCATCTCCTACTATTCAGATCAGTCTTCCTTAATGTGCTGGCTGCCTGGATTTCTGTAAAGTGTAAAGTCCATCGTCACAGCTCCTCTGAAGGGAAATTGCAGAGATATCCCATGCTGCCAAGACAAATGCATAACATAACAGCAGAGATTGAAAATATAATTGAATGTGGCATGTATATGAGTGTCAGCAAGGTTTTTTTTTAGATTTAACAGGTCAGTAACACCTACCCAAAGTCAAAGTTGCAGCTACCAGAGTTTCAGAGATAAGAGAGGTGTTCTGTGATAAACCAGTTTAGGAGGTTATGTAATTTCTGTACTACTGCACAACATTCTTACCCCAAATTTTATGATCAGATGTTGTATGGAAGTGATGGAGCCATTGTTCTGAAATATATTAAGTGATAATCTTACACTGGGGATTAAAAAAAAAATATTGTGCATTTATCATGAGTAAGAGAGTGTGATCTTCATGATCTCCGTTACATGTATTTTTAAAAATTTTCTCAGAGTTTGAGATCTAAAGTGTAATTTTTCTTGTTCTGGTTATCACCAAAGAAGTGAATTGCTGTACTTAGAAATATTTTTTTCCCTCAGTGTGCTTAACCCTTGTAAGCTTAGTTGTTACTGCACTTCAACAATAAATAAATGTAATAGGTATTTCTGTCAAAATAATGGGTTTGATTTTGGCTGCAACTGCACTAGAAGCTATTAGTTAGAGAATGATAATTTTATAAATGAAAAGGAAACTTTATGCTTGGCCTTTTAGACATGCTTCATTTAAAAACAAAATAAATTGCATTAAATAAAACAACATATTTAATTACTGAGCCCTGTTCTCAATCCATTTATTTTAATCTAAATAGCAAATGTTTAACTTGTATCCATTATTTTGTACCAGAAAGAAATTCTTCTAAATTAAATCTCCTAATGAAATAAGCCAGAAACACTCTGCCAGAAGTATACAAAATTGTATTAACACAAGATTCATAAAATGGCAAACAAATCTTATAACCATGCTGTATCTAATACATTTTATTGTGTGCTTATGATAGTGATGATGTGAAGCCTTTCAGTTAAAGACTCAAACATTCATTCCTTTATTTGTGCCATTTATTTCTTAAAACAACTTCACAAGTTTTAACCAGTCATTTGTGAAATTGTTTATTCGCATCTGAGCTGCATATTCATGACTTAACTTTTTCAACTAAGGAACTCAGCAACTCAGGGAGGATCTTATTATTGTATATAAATACCTGAAGGCAGGGTGCAAAAAGGACAGAGACAGGCTCTTTGCAGCGGTACCCAGTGACGGGAAACACAGGAACTTCCATCTGAGCATATGGCAATACCTTTTTTACTGTGAGGATGACTGAGCACTGAAACAGGTTGCCCAGAGAAGCTGTGGAGTCTACATCCCTGGAGATACTCAAAAGCCTTCTTGGACATGGTCCTTGGCAACCAGCTCTAGGTGACCCTGCTTGAGCAGGGGGGTTGAACCACATGTCTGCCAGAAGTCCCTTCCAACTTCAACCATTCTGTGATTTTGTGAAGCTTTCAGAGGCAGGGGAAAGGATAACTAACTTTTGGTGGAAGAATCCATAATTCAGGAATCAGAGTCCTCCTAGAAATACAATTATTGTGGACCACCTGTGAAAGGAGTCTCTCTTGCGTCCCACCTACCTAAATAAACTGTACTGAGGGAAGGAAAATGGTGATGTAAACATTAAAAAGAGATTAATTTAACCTTTAGCTTTTTGCATCCTTATTGTATTAGCTCTTTTACTTTATTGTATATAAGTTGAACCAACTTGAAATCATTACATTCCATTTTCTGTGTCCCAGAGAAGATGCAAATAGGAGTTTTAGCATAACATATGTGCCCTGAGAAACCATAATTTAGGTCAAATTACACTTCATTTATGGATTTTGCTCTTCATGTCTGAGAGGACATGAAAGACTGAGCAACCAATTATCTTCCTGGTTAATTTCAGATATAGAAAAAAATGTTCGGAACTTCACTGACATAAGGTTCAAGACACATGTCTAACTGACATTTTAGTAATACATGTGCCCTTCAAACAGTCATCTTGAGATGGTAAAGTTTGTTTCATATCTTCCTCGGAGTCATTCATCTTGGAATACTTATTTGTATAAATACCGTAGAACCATAGAACGGCTTAGGTTGGAAGGGACACTGAAAGATCACCTGGTCCAACCTTCCATGGAAAAGGGAGCCTAGATGAAATTATCTAGCACTGTCCAGTCATGTCTTTAAAACCCCCAGTGACAGGAACTTCACCTGGGGAGATTGTTCCAGTCATTGATTGTTCTCACTGTAAAAAATTTCCTTCTTTGGTCAAAATGAAACCTCTCCCAGTGCAGCTTGTACCCTTTGCCCCTTGTCCTCTCTATGTGGCTCCTTGTGAAGAGAGAGCCTCTATTTTCTTTGTAGATGCCCTTTAAGTACTAGAAAACTCTGATAAGGTCCCGCCCTCAGCCTTCTCTTCTCCAGGGTGAAAAGATCTAAGTCCTTCAGTCTTTCCTCATAGGACAGGTTCTTCAGCCCTTTCATCATCTTTGTGGCACTTCTTTGGACCCTTTCCAGTCTGTCCACACCTTTTTTGAATTGTGGGAACCAGAACTGGACTCGGTACTCCAGGTGCAGCCTGACAAGTGCTGAGTAGAGGGGAGTGATCACATCTCTATCTCTGCTAGTGGTGCCCCTGCGGATGCAGCCCAGGATGTGATTTGCCGTTGTTGCTGCAGCGGTGCACGGCTGACTCATGTTCAGCTTGTTGTCCACCAGGACCCCCAGGTCCTTTTCAGCAAGGCTGCTCCCCAGTCCCATCAGACCCTTGCCTGTATTGGGCTCTTTGGTTATGTCATCCCAGGTGCAGGCCTTCACTTGTCTTTGTTGAACTTGATGCAGTTCTTGCTAGCCTGCTTTTCCAGCCTGTCCAGATCTCTCTGTAAGTTGGCTCTCCCTTCTGTCCTCCTCGCCAGTTTAGTGTTGTCAGCAAACTTGGTGAGATCCTCTGCCTTGTTGTCAGCATTATATGTAACTATTTTCCCTGCCCTGTTTAGCAATGGGACTGTCTTCCCTGTGCTTCTGTTTACTATGCATGTATTTGAAGAACCTTTTCTTGTTCTTGATTTTTTTGGCCAATTTCAGTTCTAGCTAAGCCTTAGCCTTCCTGACTGCATTTCTGCATGCCCTAGCAAGGTTCTTGTAGTCCTTGATGGGTGTTTGGCTGCCTTTCCATAGCTGGTATGTTGCTGCTTTGCTTTTAAGCACTGCCAAAAGCTAATCGTTAAGCCAGAGTTATCTCTTGTTCTGCCTTCTTACTTTCCCTTTGTAGGAGGTGCAGTGTTCATATCACCTGCAGTTCACCGAGATAAGTGTCTGCACCTGGCTTAGCAAACAAGAATGTATTCTATATGTATTCTTAAAAGCAGAAACAAGACAAAGCATAGTGATCTATCATGATCACAGAATTGCAGAATCACAGAACTGTTTAGGTGGTAAGGAACCTCTTGAGATCATCTTGTCCATCCAACCCCTCCCTTGCTCAAGCAGGGTCGTCTAAAGTAGGTTGTCCAGGTCCACATCCAGTCAAGTTTTTAATATCTCCACAGATGGAGGCTGTTGGCTGTTGTATGATGGCTGTCAATCCAGAAAATTTTATTCGTATTTACTCATTGAGACTGACTAATTATAATACTGATGTAGGAAAACTAACACAGACTGCTGCATTCTCACACTTTGTTAATTAGAACGCATAACATATGATCATGTTTTACTGAAAGGGAATAAAAAATTCAAGCAGCCTCATTGGAAGCACTAAAAAAAAAAAAAAAGAAAAAAAGAAAAAGAACTCACCCTTAATAACAGCTGAGGCAGAAATGCTGTCTGTTCTTTATTAAACTCTTGGAATTTAGCACTGAACCACTTTTGGAAAAACTGCTGTTAAAAAAAATCTTAGCCTTCATATATGAGCCAGACTTTTATCTCTTCTAGCAGCTGAAAATAAATGAAGAATACCTAGGCCTGACTTTTATTATGTATTTCAGATACTTACTGAAGTGCTGGCAGTGTCTCAGTCTTTACTGCCTGATATCAGTCCTCCTTTTCTGGATGAGTTCCTTGAGAAAGAATTAGCAATCCTTCCCCAGAAGCAGCTGCTCTCTGTGAATATTTTGGAGGTTACCCTTTCCAGATTCTGAGGAAAATGGTAGAAAACAGACCTGATTATACTGGGTTGACATTTATATGGCCAGTGCTGATTTTAGCAGGGCTGTCTGTGGTTTTAACTGAAATAATTCTATACTAATTATTTTAATGGAGAAACTATCAAGAAAACAAAACAAAACAAAACAAAACAAAATATCCACTCTTAAATGATTCCCCATCAGACTTCAACAAGACATATTGAGCTCTGCCTTATCTCTCCTTTTCAATTAGAAGAATCTGAACTGAGTGCCATTCTTCTGGGTACAATCAATGGGAGGCACTCTGAGATGCTGCAGACTTAACACAATGCATCAAGGAGATAGTCCTTTCAACTTTGAGAAAATCTGCCGTCAAAGTACCTTACTAATATGAAAAATACATGGCTTTAAGATAAGGTCAGATGAGACGATGATTATTTTTTTCAAATATATTGCAGGATATTTTGCTCATTGCCATCACAATTTTATCAGTGTGGCACTGCCTGGGGTGCTTGCTCTTAAACATTTTCCTAAGCTACTGTAGAGGTAACAGATATACATTTTTACCCATTGTATACCTTCCAAATAAAATCCCAGCTATGAAGATCCACTGCTTCATTACTTTAATTGATTTTAGCTATCATAGTGCTATGCTTTCTCGGGCTGACACAGAAATTACACAGAACTCAACCACAGTGCAGTGGCCCATAGAAGTAAAGCGGGGAATTTGAAATACACTAATTTTGGTTTAATTATCTAATTCAGTTCTGAGTTCTAGGCTCAAGTGTCAAAGGATGCAGTGCCCAAGGAATCTTTTACAGAATCAGTTCTCTCCACCGGCCTTTGGAGGCAAGGCAAGGCTTAAAAACAATTTACCTAAAAAAGAATTGAGGGAGGACACAGATCTCTGCATGCTTCTCTGTAAGGCAGTTGACTCTAATTGCAGCCCTTGGTTTGAATCAGATGACTTCAGCCTTTTAAAGGGTCAGCTGAACTTACTCTGCTGTCACTGTTTCCTAATGTCCTGTAGGAGAGTGAAATAGAAGCAGGGTATTACCAAAATCTGGCCCAAAGCTTTTTGCCAAATGTGATGCAGCTTTATTCTGAAAAGAGCCTGGCTATGGATTTCTTGTGAAGAATTTGTGGATACTCATTGCAGTATAAGTACTTACATGAAAATAAGGGGTCATTCATTGGGATCAGTTCTTGGTATCCCTAGCAGAGTACTTGAGGTCCATAGGCAAATAGAAGCAACTTGGTTGGTAATGCTGATGTCTATTAAAGTTGTCCACATAGATATTATTGGCAGTTGTGCCAGAAGTTGCTGGCCCACATTCTATACATGGGAAGGAGAAAAGTAAGCATGAAGCAATGTATGGTTTTTGCAATTAAGCCTATTTCATCTATCTTATTAACTAGGCAAAATCATAAGGAAATAAATCTGTACTAGCAGTTAATGATCAGTTGGTTAGTTGACAGCTGCAGGCAAGCCCAGTGATTTAAAAATTACTGTCATTATGAACAAATTCTACTAAGAAGATTTTTTTATTAAAAATGTGAACACATTCTGTTTCAACAGTGATATAAAATTTATCTTTTCATGATCTTTAATAACCAATTTTCTGCCAGAATGACCCAGAACGCTATCATATGGGTTCTGTATTAAAATTTATTTTAAAAATCAAGGCACTGTGTACAGTAACAGCCATAATTAAGCTACAGTTCAAACAGTATATGCAATGCATACAGTGTATCTAGGTATTAGTTTACAGTCTGTTCTATTTGTCATATGTTAAAGAGTTGCAAATGAAATCAGTAAAACCCTGTTATAAATTATAACTTCTGAAAAGATTTGTTTATTTGTTTTCTGTTTGGGTTTTGTTTTGTTGTTTGTTTTTTTTTTTAAAGTTGCAAATCATCCAGAGTATATTATTCTGGTAAAACACTAGAGACCAAAAATTAGCTTGAACAGCTATTTGGATATTTTGCAATCAGTAAGATGCTGATGTAGCAGCAATTTGTTATTTGTAGTGTATGGTTATCACTGTAGAGGGCGTGGAGAGGGAATACATTCTTGGTATTCCCAGCAGAATACAAGAGGTCCACTGACAAATAGGAGCAACTTGATCAGTCATGCTGATTTGTACTAAAATTGCCCACATACATATTGTTGTCTGCTGTGTCAGTAGGAGTACTGATGAAAGGTCTGGGATGGTGTTTTCCTGCAAGCAAAAAGGCAGGGGAAGTGTTTTTAAAGAACACAAAGTAGTTTGTGGCGAGCTGAAGCTGCTCTTGTACTTTTGAGGGAAGACAGAAGGTCCTCTGTCCTTCACAGCCTTTCAGCAGCTTGAGGAACAGCCAGCCACAAGGACGTAGAAGGACAACATTCAAGGTCAGGTCGGATGGGGCTCTGAGCAACCTGATCTAGTTGAAGATGTCCCTCCTCATTGCAGCGGGGCTTGGACTAGATGACCTTTAAAGGTCCCTTCCAACCCAAACTTATCTGTAATTCTACGATTCTATGATTCTATGACAAAAGAGAGAAGATACCCAAGAAGGAAATGGCTACAAACCACAGATAGACTTGCCCAGTGTTGCAAAAAGATAGACGAGCTCACACCTCTGTGTGTGTATAACTGTACAACAATCTCTCTCTATGTATGTACACAGAACAAGTAGTGTGTATACAGTTATATATATACCTATATAAATATACTGTTAAGGAATTAGACATCTCTGTGATGGGAATGTTTAGAGGACTGACAAATTAGGCCATTTTAAACTTTAAAACAAAACTTTATATTTATTGACAATAAACTTCATGCTAATGGGTAATTCTTGCATGCTGTTAATCACTAACACTGCGTGTATAAAAGTGTTATTCCTTAACAATCATATCCTAAGTTAGCAATAAGTATACAGTGCCATGAAGTTGACACCATATAGTTAGCAGGGATGGTTTGTGTCCTTGATGTTTCTTCATCATGGAGGTCAAAGTGATCAGACTTGGGAGAGAAGGACAACTCTGATGAGAGAAGTTGGAACTGAAGTGGTCTTGTTGACTTTCTTCTCCATCTTTCCTTGATCATTGCCAGTACTTTACGCTTCTTGCCCCCTCCACCTCCAAAGGGCAACCTCAACAGCTCCTCATGCTGTTTATTTTGGTTTTGCTTTTGCTAATCATCCCTCTTGTGTATTCAGCAGGTTCTTCTGCCTATTTGCAGTCCTTCTGCTTGCCTTGTGCCTCATCTTGCAACTTCTGTTACCTGGATACCTCCCACGTGCAACTTCCTATGTCTTTGCCCCATTGGTGGTCACATTGCTCACAAACTTAATTAAAATGCCTGTACATTGTGTTTGGATGTGCCATAATGGCATTACAAAGTGCTTACATACTGTTGTTGATTACACTATTAAAAAATTAGTTGATAATTTTTAAAGGTTTTCGAAAAACCCTTTGACAACATTATCACCAACAATATCTGTATATATATTGTATATCTTTTAAATCTTGTGTATGTACTTGATAGATAATGCATCAGATAGGGAGGTTAATATCTAAAGAAAAATCTTAAATCTGTATTAAAAGAAAAAAAGAAGAAATATAGTTTATTTTTTCATCTAGATATTAACATTTTTAATGGATTTTTATCAAGAATATTTTCAGGCTATTTCAAGGTACAAGACTTTCAGATAATTATTTCAAAGACAAATTGCTCATGCCATGATGGACTTCTACAAATACACAAAAGTTAAGCAATTACGAGTGCAAAGCAGTGGGTTAATTTTCATAACTAATACATGATAAGCCTCTTACATACAGAAATCCAGATATATTTAGGTAAGAATTCCTTTCTATTTGTGGAATCCATAATAATGTGAGGCAGTGGTTTATATTTGAGTTCTTGAGGCATTGTTACTGAAAGAGGTAGAAATCCTGCAAAGAGAGTGGTTTGTCTTTAAATAATCCCAAGCTTCCTAATTTAAGATTGACTTTCTAATGGTAATGTGGTTAGTTTATTTTAATTTAAGAGTGTTTCTATCTAAAAGCTTTACAGCTAGAGAACCACATTGAATCCAGTGGGGTTATGTACTATAGAAAGTACCTGCATAACACAGTACAAGATAATTCTTCATAAAGGTAATCAGTCTGAGCAGGGTAATTTATTAATTTAAATATGCTGTTAAGCTACTTTGGATATCTTTATTCAAGGTTGCTGTTTGTGTTGAAGGAATAAATGATAGCAACAACAGATTGTGAGGTAGCAATAGGAGCTGCAATGTCCAGTAGACTTTATAATTAAATGCTAGCAGAGGGTTGGTGTGGATGAGGAGTCCTGGCTTTTCTTCTGTGTTTTGGAGAGCTGTCTTTCAAACCTTTCTCTCCCACCCTGCTGTGACTTACTTGGCCTTTTTTGCTTCTGGCCGTTCCTGTCTGTCATAATTTTATTCTGTCTCCCTACATATCTGCTGTCATTTCCAAACTTCCATGCATCCACCTCTTTTTTATATTTTCTCCTTCCCAAGACTGCATTACAATTTTCTTATTACCCACTCTGCTACAGCTCTCAGCATTGAGGTCTTCACCTTCAAGCAACCTAGGCTGTAGGAAGGTGAGCGTTTGGAGCACAAGATAAAGTTTCCCTGCTGACATGTTCTGAGCACGCAGCAGCCTGTGGTTGTCAGAAGCAGCAATCACAGGGACAGTGCTGTGGTCCCATGCATACTAACTTGAGCAGATTCAGTCATTCTCAGGGAACGATACTCATAGACCTGTATTAGCATGTATGCTTTGTAACAGGCATGAAAAATTATCACAGAAATGGATTTAAAGGTTAATGTAGAAGTAGTTACTTATAACTAAGAGCTTTATCTGCAGATAGAATTAAAGCTGAAACCCTGATCCCAAGATGTCAGCTCCACCAAAATTCAGGAATTTGTTTCAAAGCAAGGAGCTTGATAGTGAAAAGACTGTATGATTTACTTGTTCTACTTTGTGTAATTTTTCTGTAACATTATTTCTGAAATAGCTGGAACACACCTTGAGGTAGATATTCTGACACTTGGCAGACTGGCAAGTCATTGGAAAAAGGCCCTTACAAATGCAATGTATCAGGCCACTTTCACTATAGACAACATAGGTTTTTTCTTTTTTTTTAAAAAGCAAAATCAATCAGATGAAAAATTGTACAGAAGAGACACAGCTTGTATAATAATAATGTAGATTTTTTCAAATATATTTTAATTACGTCTTGAACATGAACAATTGCTTTTGTATTAGTCTTTTTTATGCAGTGTTATTCTCTTATGTTGCAATGCACAGAAGCTCAAGAAACATGACAGGCCCTAGAAAGCCATGTGATTGACTTACATATTTTACACATGATCTTTGAATATTAAACATGGGACGATCACTTAATCATGTTTGCAGTTTTTTTGAGTCTTTGGAGTCTCTCTGGGTCTCATTTCAAAGCTTTATCAGTAAGTAGGAGTCTAAAATAACACTTTATGTGAACTCCTCTATTCAGGACATTGAATCACAGAGTACCTTGTTACAGGAAGACAGTCCACAAATGCTACTATAGGATGAGATTTGGCTGTAGCAAGAGCAGGGTAAAATGAAATTTGTCACAGGGAGAATGGTACACCATTATAAAATATTAAATAGTGTATCAAAAAGAAAAAAGAAATATATGAGTAAAACAATATAAATAATTTTCAAAATACCATAATGATCTGTTTTATTTTACAGGAACCCGATTAGCTCCAAAAGAAAAACTGGACATCCCAGTGTTATTCATGCCAAATACAATGAAAATGTATGAGGCTGTGGTGGTAATTCATGTAATGAGGGAAAATGGTGAAAACTGGCCTTATGAGGATTCTGCTGAATTAAATAAAGACTTAAAGAGGTAATTTAGTCTAATAGGAAAAAAAAAAAAAGTAGTTGAGGATACTCAATCCTATCATCATTTTCTCCTTTGGCTATTTGTTTGTAGCTCTCAAGGGCATTCAAGTGTCTGATTTTGAGGGCAATAGGTATCCAACATAAGCTTTTAATGTACCCTGCAAAGTATGCAGATTTAGGGTAAGACTTTTATCTGTTTCAATACCTACCCTTTCTAAATTTAAATAAAGAAAAGGCAAAGTACTAGCTGCCAGTGCAGTTATGGGTGTCAAGCAAATGAAAGGTCTTAGACGCCTCTAATTTTTCAGTATACTTGGTCTAATAATGATTCTCCTGCGGATATGTTTATGTAATGCATAAACTATATAAACTCTGTTTCAGTGTAGACATGACATAAGAGAGAGTAGATCAGGCCAGATGTTCTCATATCCTGGCAGAATAATATTCAAAGACACTAAACTAAGTGGCTGTAAATTATTGCTGTTCTGATTGGTTGGGTTTTCTTTCGTATTTTTCTTAGATATGTTTAGCATTATGGCATACAATAAAATGGAGTCTCACCTCTCCAACAACTCTTAAGTCTAGATTGCTTTGGGAAAAAAAATCTCAGCAGTTTAGCATAACGATACTCTTCACTTATTTTCCAAGCAGTGTTACTGTAGCAGAGAATGGGGGAATTCAGGGAATACTCTGGATCTACCCAGTTCATGGAATACCTGAAGCACCGCAGCAGAAATTAGTTCCAGGTAGGTAAAGACTGAAAAAAACTGAAACAATAAGTTTAAGAAAATTAAATAGTCGTTTGTGTTCTCACCGGCTTGATCACAACAGTTTGCAATAGTACTTTGCTACATCTTAAAAAAGATAAAATCACATAGTAAAAATAAAATCTCCTTTCCCAGCCTACAAAGCAAATCTAGATCTATTATTTTGTTCTCATTGTGGATAAAAGGAGCCAGGAGCAGCTGAAAATATCAACGCTTGTGCCCTTCAGTGTCCCAGTTAATGCTGAGTTAGAGAACTGAAGATAAATCAAAGTAAAGACTGACACAAGGGTAGATTTCTGCTTGCGTACTCAGAACACCCTTCTGGAGACTTTACAGGGTCCAAAATATTGGAGTAGATGTCCGCTGTTTCTCTCAGCCTTGAATTTAATTCATTAACCAAGACCAGAAAATAGAGTAGTGTAAATAGCAGTGAGTTTTCCGCTTGCTCCTGAGAAATAAACCTGCGTTAAAAGATGAGTGATATTCACAGAGTTTCTGTTGTTATTTATTTTTGGGATAGTAAATGTTTATAGATTTGATGCACCTATTTTTTAAAGGTGTGATATAATCCCAGAATTGTGAAAGAGAAATTGTGAACAGCTTTTTAAATCTATAACCTTGATGAAACTCCAGCTCAAAGTGTAGATGAGGAACAATTTTACACCAACTTGACTTTTTATCTTGTCTTTTGATGAGTGAATATAATGCCTTTCTACACTCAATAGGCTAGGGTATAGGCATAACTTCTGGAAAACTATAGAAATAAATATTTTTACTGTCATTAATTTAAGTTGCTTAAGGACCCTTTACTTCCAGACAAATGCCAATGATGTGGTATTAATTAGAGCTTTCATCTCTTTAATTTCCACTTTAATACCTTAAGGAATGAAGCAGAATATTATCATGCAATCAACTGTTGCCCAAAATGATGGTTTTAATGAGTCTCATTAGCATTAAAACTATGTATATTGATGTGAATGTTTGTTGTGTTATTTAAAGCTATTACGTAATTCACTGACAGACTTCGAGATAAATCTCCCTTTTATTGGGCTGTTGTTTTCATTAGGTATAGAAGTTATGAATTAAAACTGTTAGCATTCATAAATTGCTTAAGTGACATCACTTCTGTATATGATCAGAGTTAAGTAATGTCAAATCTTAAGTAATTTTAAATTCCTAAATACTTCTTTAAAACAGCAAAACTAAACTTTAGAATATTTATAAGTGTATTATCCACTAGTCTGTGTTCAGTGAATATTTGTAACGCATACAAGGAGCATTGCATTCATTTTGAATACGTATCTCTTTTTGACCTTCAGCATGTTATGTCAGGCTAATTTTTTTTTCTAAGGAAGTACTAGATTTTTCATTGAAAAATGACCTGGAAAACTAAAATACCTGTTTGTAAGTGTATTTATGAAACAGATTTAATTCCTGCCTTGATTCTGAAAGCCTATGGTTTTCAGTTATAAATAGGCTTTTTAAAATCCCTATTGTAAGATATGAATCCAAAGCAGGTAATTTACAAGAAACCTATTTTGGTTTTAATTCATTGTTTTTAATAATGATCGGAATAGTATTGTCATTTCTTTTAATGCAGACATTTTTATAATTGCCTGGAGGCTACAGGATGCTATGTCAAAAACCAAAGCTGCTTTGCTGGTATATTAGGCAGTTCATCTTTTGTGTCATTCTTATTTGCATCTTAATATACTTCTAGAAGTCACTTGGCTTAGTATCTCATGAGACCAATTAAAATGATCAGTGGTCACAACACATGTAGTACATGTTAAGTAGATTACAACTTAGCTATCTTATAAAAGTAATTACAGTAGACAATCATCCAGAATATTTTTGTAATTCTTGTAGAGTCAAAGCAGTATACAATAATTTAGATTGGAAGGGACCACTGGAGGTCATCTAATCCAACCCACCACTCAACTGCTCAAAGCCAGGTCCAATTAGATCAGGTTGCTCAGGGTCCAGTCAAATTCCACACAGATCTGATTTTTATCCATAAATATTATTTAGCCATTTAGGAAAAAGAAAATGTGGAATAATTTCTTGTAGTAAGATGAGCTGCAGAATAGAAATGATGTGCACACAGTAATCTGAAATACTTGGTAGGATGGTGTAATACAGACAATGTCATTCATTCTTAAATTTAACGCCATGCATCTGAAAAAACCCCCAATGTGTTTTTAACTGTTTCAGTAACTCTTCCTCATAGAAATGCTTAGAAGAGAGCTATAGAAATTACTTAAAGCCTCTTAAACAGGAAAAGACCGAGGGGAAAAAAAAAAAGGTTCATTTTATTAAAGGAAATTATTTGAACTTGGTATGCGATTATCTATTTTCCAAAATAATGATTATGAATCAAGGTCCAGAACTGAAAGTTGAAGCTAAATAAGCATGGTATAGACGTAAGGGTTTCATTGCTCTTTTTTAAAACTCTTTACATAATTACTTATCAAGATATGGTTCTAAATTATTTATCATTAAATCTTGATGTTAAGTTCAGAGTAAATTTTTAAAGAACCATTGGCTATAATTCTGATGAAAATAATATTTAGGTCTTGAAACCAAGAAGTATGTAATCAGCTCTTCTTTTTCATGTTGATTTCCAGAACTCTAGAAAATTCTAAGTCTTTTCTTTGGGAATCATATTTTTCTTTTAGTTTTTGCATCTAATTTTCTCCTCTTTTTGAGCCAATAATTATTGAAAGAACCATAAACAATAACTATTGAGGTAAGTTTTATAAAATCTAATGTATAAGCTAAAACCCAACCACCTTGTAATGAAAAAAGACATATATTAGAAATAGTAAATTAAAATCACCTACTGAATTGAAAAAAGCTCAGTCATGCTTCAAAGAGAAGCTCATGTTGGAATGCTTTTTATTCTGGCATAGTTCTATAAAAGCTGCTGTTTGAACAACAGTGTTCTTAAATTAAGAAATCAAAGAGTAACTTTATATTCTTTCACTTAACTTTTAAATTCTTTTATTTCTTTCATTTTCCTTTCAGTCTTCCTTTCTCATTGGCATATGTCAAACTATGCCATAATTTCTATTTGCAAATGAACTAAAAATGAAAATATGTTTCATGATTACAAAAAAGGGAGAAATTTGCAAGTGCTATAGTGAACTAACTGGAGGAACACATTTTTGTTTGTTTAGCAGTATTTTCTACTGCTTCACCTAAATAGAACCAAGGTGCTGATGCTTTACAAATAATGGGTTCTTGCTCTTCTGTAGCTGTGGTAAGCTGTCGAGCCAGGCAGAGAGTCGAAAGAAGAGTAGAAGTGCTGCTGACTGGTGTAGTTCCTGGTGCAACTGCTATGCCTGCCGCAAGAAATTCTGCCAAGGTCAATACAAGTAAGCCACCCAACATCCAAGAAGAAGTTCAAGTCACTGATGGTAAGAATAAATAGCTTGGATATCACGCTGTTTTAGGAACGTTGCAAATAATGTAGGTGCTTCATCAAATATAGCTCTGCCGTGATAACAAGATGAGGTTTAGACAAATCCCTCTCTCAGTCCGTATTTCTACCCTGTTGCAAATATGGGACATTCGTAAAGCGGTGTGTCTGCAGTTATAGGCACTTTTGAACCCAAACCTTTCTTTTTGTATCTGTCTTGGACGTGAGGCTTGCACATATACCCTCAGTTCTTTAAAAGATAATAGCCTCCACAGAGTCTAAAGTTTGCAAAAATATGTCTGCGTAAGCATTGCAAGGAAATATTTATCTGCAGGTTGTCCCTATTTATAAGATGCATTCCCACCAGCAGGCCAATATCTGCAGCAAAATGGATTGAAGAAGCAGGCCTTGTTTGAAAGAAGCAATAAAGCTTTGTGAAAAGATAGCTTCCACTTACTGTTAATCAGCAGAGGACACAGCGAAAATCAATTTCTTCAGAGCTACACCAGCTTTTCATATTATACCTCTCTTTGAAACAGAATGGTATAAGTAGTAAGAAAAGAATGCTTGCTACTGCTGTATGCCCGGTATTTCTGTTAATAGATGTGTGTTAACAGTCATACTTTCTACAACAAATTATGCATTGTTACATTTTACCTTCATCAATTATTGCACCTTTGGGACTTAACCTACATTTCTTTTTGGGTTCAAAATCATCCTACTTTTTAAGAAAAATGTTATTTAAAAATTCTGACACATGACATGAGACATCCTAATGTGTGTTTAACAGAGCTGTAAATGAGGGAAAGGGATTTCACCTATGCTCCCTCTTTGTCAAGAGTGTAATGTACAGTATAGTGACAAAAGATGAGTCTACAAAAGTTGCTATGATTGCAATCTATCAGGCAATCAGTCTGAGAGGCAGGCAAACTTGGCTTTTTTGTCTCATTTATGCCATTTAGAATCTAGCTTTGCAGGAATACCGTGTTACAGAACTGAAAAGCTGTAAAATGTAAATCAAGATCCATTATATCCTTCCTATAAGGATGATTTTCATGCAGACATGCCCCCACGCTGCACACTGACCAATGTAGTCTCATGTTGGCAATCACTGTCCAGATCTTTAAACAGATTTTATTTTTGAATGTTTTTAAAACAGGAGGGGATCTGAAGTTGAACTGTTAACAAGAGCTTGCACAGCATATATTTACTGATTAGTTAATACTTGTAATTACTTAGTTAAACTTTATATTTGCTTTTATTGTGGTGACAAGATAACTTATTGTCTGGGCATATTATTATCTTTTATTCCCATATTGCAAAATGATAGTGATCAATCTAGTAAAATAAAGATGTGAAGTTCTCAACGTACATTCTTGCCTTTTTGGAGAACTGTGAATACTATTACATAACCTTATTCAGCCTTGTGAGAACAACTGTGTATCAAAATACGTTACCCTTTTTTTTTTTACTGTAGAGTATCAGGCTTAGCTCTTTATTGACTTGTCATGTATGAGTAGGCAACCTTAAACATACCTGAGCTATGTCCCTCCAACATGGTGGCATCTGAATTGACAAGAGGAACATGCTTTGAGCAAGTTGAGGCAGCATTTCGAAAGACTTGTAGATTCATGATGTGTAGTGCTTGTTTTATTCATAGGAATAATATTTCATATTTATTAACACTGGCTTCTGCACATACTGCAAGACATTGATTTGGGACATTGCATCTTTCAAGCAAGAAGTCTGGTAATGAAATGCTTTACGCCATAGGTAGTAAGATCATTTATAACACTGGTGCTTTTCATGGCTTTCAATGACATTATAATGTCATTATTGCTAGATGAATTTGATGCCTGTTAGGAATCAAATTTAATGGTACTATCTCAGCTTTCAGCAGTCTACCAGTAATAATGTAAATAAATGCGTAAACCTCTCAGATAACAGCCTGGCAAGCTGTTTTTCATTTTTTCTCTTCTGAAAGAGCGATTCATCAGAGTGTATGTGTGATGTGTAGTAAGCAGTTTTTATATCCAAAGATAAATGATGATAATTACTGGCAGATCAGATTTAAACAGCTACTACTGTGCTTCAGTATTTAAATTATTTAGACAAGTATAAATTCTTGGAAAGTGAAAAATGTCTTTTACATTAAAAAAATTCAGTTTCATCCAATCCAAAAGATACCATTTGACACAGAAAATTATTGTACTTTTTTAAGAAAGAGCAGACAATCTAAATACTGTCTACCTAAAATGACATAGTTTGTTACTCAGAAGTCAGTAAAGTTCCAGAGATAAAATAATTAAAGTTTGTGTTAGACATAGCAATTATTATATGGCCCTTTTTAAAAATAATTTTCAGTTATATTAATTGCATATTTTTACCTTATATGTATTTTTCATCTGTTTTCTTACATATGGCTCTAAAGACATTCTTTTCAGTAAATGAAATTTAAGACCCAAGATTCATCCAAACAAATGTGAAGATTTTTATTTTTTATTTTAATAAACCAGCTTTTTTAGTTTACTTTAAATATTCAATGGGAAAGACAAACTTGTTTAATTTTCCATGATCTTCTAAGAAAAACATCGAACATTCACAACTTATCAGTTACGATATTTGACTGAAATTCACAAATTTCTAAACAATGAGTATTGACTGTCTTGAGAGCATGTGGAGTACATAGTCAGAGTATCTTCTGGTTAAGACAATACACCAATCAGTCCTGATCTGCCTCTGTGTTTGTAAAATGGTCCTTTGTAACCTATCCTTTTCAATTGCTTCAGTTTATCACATAAACCAGCCATAAGGGCTGACTGTTTGTAATTAATCTTTATTAATTCATAGCTCTTCTCATAGCCCAAAGGCTGGTCTTAGTTCCTTGCTCCTGGGTTCTTATTTCTGGGAAGGTTTCATGACAGTTAATTTCTGTGGGAAATAGTACTGTCCAGGTTCTGTAAGTTAGCACAACTATGAGGTTTTTTTATGTTATGTGCAAGTTTCACAGCTATGCTGACTTCTGACTAAACAGATGGACAGTTCAGTTGCACATAGTGGTTAAGTAACATTTTCCAGGTATGCTAATCCATAATGCATGTTGGCATACATTATGCAAAGTGTATCTGTACCCTTTGTTTCACCATCTAGAAAACCAGCAAATATACATATATATTCTATACAATTTTATAGAAATTATCTAACATTTAAAAATTCCTGACACTCATCAGAATATACAGAAAGCCTCTAATTTCTTTAATTTCATTAAAGCAGCTCTTTGCAACAGAGGAAGAAGAACAACATGTCCAAACGCATGTTAAAAGCTATTCCCCCCAGCAAGATTTTATGTTAGCCAGTGGTATGGATTCCACTAAATGGCAATTTGATGTGATGGATCTGGATTGCGAAGCTCACCTTTAAGAGCTGAGTTCGATAAAATTGGGTATGACCAAAGAAATCCTGTCAGCATAAGAAAGAAGAATGCCAGTATAGGTGGAGACAAAATATTCTTAGAGACTTATCTCTCATTCAGAGATTTTAATTTAATTGCTAATAAAGCGTAACAGGCTAATATTGAAGGCCATATGAAGAGGATAATAATGATGAAGATGGCCCTATATCTTCCTTAAGCCATCTCTCTATTGTCAGAGTAATTGTGGAGTTATTTTTGAAATGGTATTTGAGGATGAGAGAATTATAGCTATATAAATGAGATGAAGTGATTTTTTAACTCTGCAAGAATTAGAGGAAAGAACAATAAAGTGTTTTCTTTGGATTAACAGTTGGTGAAAGCCGTGAGCAATGGCAACATGAAAGTGTTGACAGGGGATGAACTCCCCAGTTGGGTCACTCTGTAATGGATTATTACCTTGTTAAAGGTGCCAACTCCTGCTGGAAAACAGGGAACTGGTAGAAGTCAAAGAATAGGTCATCAAAGTAGAAATGAAAGCCTAGATGGATTATTTTGTCAGCTACATAATTTTGGTTAACATCTGGCTGCTTGTTTCTTTATGAGTGAACCACGGGAGAGATTTGATGCATTGTTTATTTTCTTTATTGAACTGCAATATGCACAGGCATTTTAATGAAGGAGTTGAAATAGGACTTTATTTATGTGATGTTGATATACAAGGTTACCACTTGGTCCATTAAAAAAGAAACAATTTAGCATATCTTTTTATTTCACAAGTAACCCCTCCTACTCCCATTTCTTAATATAACCAGAACAATAATGACAAATACTGAAAAAAGAGCTTGTGAATTGTGAGCAAACATAGTTTGTAACTGCTTATATTTCTGTTTCTTTGCCATTTTATAAAATGTTGAAATCTGCAAGCCTTAAGAATGAGACTCATCATTATGTAAATTAAAATTACTTTCTAACACCTATGCAAAGTCATGTTCTGTTAAAATGTTCAACACTTACAGGGAACCAGATTAATTATAAACTAATCTGAGGTTATTTATTCAGCTTCACAAAAGTGCAAAAAACCCCAAAAAACCCTAATACAAACCAAACCCAGAAATTATTCAGTTCTTCCTGGTGTTACTTTTCGGTATAATGTATATCCAGGAAAAATGAGAAGTCCAAAAGAACTGATTGGCTAGCCCAACATAACGTATCTCTGAAACAAAACACACAAATAGGTATGTCTTAAAAATGCCTTTTGAGTTAGCTGCAAAGGGAAACATTGGCAATATATTTGCTGCAAGAGTGTATTAATTACTTTAATTGTTGTATGATTGTGATTGCCAAAGTTCTATTTCTCCTATTTCTTGTTCACAGAATGTCCTGTAATTTCTTTGGTTGGGTGATAAGGAAGTATTACTTCCTTAGAAACAGCACCACTACAGCCTTGTTTTGTAAAGAAATTTTGGGAAAGCTTCTGTAAGTCAAAACCATAGTCAGCACAGCTCTCCAGGATCTTAGCTGTGCTTCTGCAACATCATAGCACCTCACAACGAACCACCTGCATTAATTTGCACTATTTTTTTTTGCATTATTTTCTCATTAATTATGGGTCATCAACAAAGCATAGCTAATCAAAGCCCTTAAGATGCAAACTTTGTAGGTTTTCCAGAAGAACAGTGGACCAATGCTCTCCCTATCTGTCTCAGGGAGACTCTTCTATGTTTTCATCATAAAAAAGCAGGCAGTAGCTTTGTACACCTAAATTTGCCTCAGACAATGTATCTGACAGTCTCTGTAGTAACTGTAGTAGCAAACATGCGCACATACAAGTCTATCCCAAATACTTTTCTATTTCCAGATTATTACATTCTATTGTCATTTTTGTGCTAGAATTATTTGTCCTTGTTTTTTCCTGTTTCTGAAGCTCCACTGTTCAAGTATTGTTGTTAGAGAAAATGAAGTTATCCCCTCTAGATCTCCTTCTTCTCTCCTGCATTTCACTTTTCCAATATGAACATGAAGCAAAAAGGATAAAACAAAATTTCTCCACTTGTTATAGACAATGTATACAACTTTATGTTTCTGTAAATAAGTACATTGGGCCAGTAGTTTTGACAGTTTAAGAATAAGTTGATCTGAAGCTTTGAAGATATAGCTAGAAATTAAAACCATAAGACAAGTAACTAGAAATTGCTTAGAATCATAGAATCATAGAATGATTTAGGTTGGAAGGGACCTTAAAGATCATCTAGTTCCAACTCCCTTGCCATGGGCAGGGACACCTCCCACTAGACCTGGTTGCTCAAAGCCCCATCCAACCTGGCCTTGAACACTTCCAGGGATGGGGCCTCCACAGCTTCCCTGGGCAACCTGTTCCAGTGCCTCACTACCCTCACAGTAAAGAATTTCTTCCTGAGATCTAATCTAAATCTACCCTCTTCCAGTTTGAAGCCATTATCCCTCATCCTATCACTGCATGCCCTTGTAAAAAGTCCTTCTCCAGGTTTCTTGTAGGCCCCTTTCAGATACTGGAAGGCTGCTATAAGGTCTCCCCGGAGCCTTCTCTTCTGCAGGCTGAACAACCCCAGCTCTCTCAGCCTGTCCTCATAACAGAGGTTCTCTAATCCTCTGATCATCTTCATGGCCCTCCTCTGGACTTGCTCCAACAGGTCCATGTCCTTCTTATGTTAGGGGCTCCAGAGCTGGACACAGTATTCCAGGTGGGGTCTCACAAGAGCAGAGCAGAGGGGCAGAATCACCTCCCTCGACCAGCTGACCACGCTTCTTTTGATGCAGCCCAGGATGCAGTGGGCCTTCTGGGCTGTGAGCGCACATTGCTGGCTCATGTTGAGCTTCTCATCTGCCAAGACCCCCAAGTTCCTCTCCTCAGGGCTGCTCTTGATCCACTCACCACAAAACATTGAATGAAATTGTAACCTTGAACTATTACTCTTTCTTCAAGCCAGCTGAGGAAGACAGGGTGAAACCTCAAAAATTTACTACAGAAAATTTTTATTGGTTCTGAAACTTGATTTATATCCAAGAAATAACACAAGTGGATACCTCCCATGAGATTACAACTATCTTATAGTAGAGGAATTTACACTCCCTTGTGTTATGGATGTTCCACCTTATGTATAACTGAATGCAGCTCATTGGATAAGAAAAAGGAAGCAAATGAATGTGACCCTAGTGATTAGGTCCTGTTAAAAAAGTCAAAAGATAAAAAATGTGTCCTTTTGTAATAGACCATAGTATAGTGTAAAACTATCTGAGACATGCTTACAAATGCTAGTGACAGTACCAGAAACAATTTATCTGCATGAGTAGAAAGTTTCATGTGCATAAATTTACATTTTTGTTAATTTTCAATGAGAAATTAATATGTGATCGTCAAATCAAATGTTATATCATAGCACAGATATTAGAATTGAAATTATATCAAGCTATTTTGATGTGATATAAGACATAGATTCTTTCTATCTCATTTATATGAAGGATACCTTCATATGAACAGGTAAAGAATACTTGCCAGGAAATTTTTCTTTTTTCCATATCCCCTTACAAGTTAAAAAGAAATACAGAGAATCACTCCACGTGAGACTGCAAGTTTATATTGTCCCTTTCACCTGTGTTTGTATGTGTCGCGTAGCATGCTTTCTTAATTTGCAGAGCTAACTGAGTGGGAGCTTTGAGTACATGGGGCCATGTTTTCAAAACACAAAAATCTGGGTTTGTATGGGAAAATCTTCAGGCTGAAGTGCTTTAGTCTGTAGTCACACGTGCTTATTTGCCTAATGATTTAGATAAAGATACTGGGAAATAGCAAAACCTAGGTTGACATCTTTGTCATCCAAACTTCTAACAAATGCAGGTATTAAAAGAAACAGAGGAGAAACAATTCCAGGTCCTTTGGTTCCCATTTCATATGATGACCATGAATCAACAGATACATTGCAAATCACAACAGCTAGCATATGTCCTTCTCACATGTCCTCAAAATCAACACCCGAAACCTTACATTACACACGTTCCCATGCCACGTCTCTGTTACTGACAACCCACAAAAAAAGATGAGGTTTTCATCGTGTTCAACAGGCAACCAGATTCTGATCAGTCTGGACTGTTTATGTTAAGAAAAGATATTCCATTGTTATTAAGTAAATGAATGTGTCCGTCTGAAATACCTGTTAATTGAGTTAAAGCATTTTAAAACACGCTATTATTAATCTTCTAAAACAAACATGCGTTGTAATTGCAAGCGAGGAGTAGCTCGACAGATCAGATTGTAAGGTCTTTTCAGCTTCTGGAAGTACTGCATTCTGTAGCTGGCAGACTTGATAGATGTAAAAGTGCCTTTAAAATCAACAAGAAGCTCTTTGCTACGTATGTGCTATGTTATTTCAAGCATTGTGAGTTTTAGAATTTTCAGATTAAGAAGTCTTGGATTGGTTTGTGTCAGCTCTGCAGAATTTCAAAGGGCAAATAAATGGTGCTGGATACAGGAATATTTTAAACAGCAGTGTTTTCTGATTCATTCAAAAACTGAAACTGGCCTTGCTGAGTAAGAACTGCATGTCAGTGCAGTTGAATACATTCGGATTTTTAGCAGCAATCAGCCAAAGTGTTCTTTCTCACTCAAAATTGTTTCAGACTGATCAAGGCTGATCAGAAAAATCTATTTTTATAGAAGCAAAATGGTTCTCATTTTACACCCAAGTTACAAGACAGAAGTTAAAAGTATTCAGAAAATACTTATTTTCTCTTGGAACAGGTATTTTAAACTTATTTATTGTATTGCCATTGGTTCAGGAAAACCACCATTGTATAGACACACAGCTGATTTACAAAGCGATGCTTAGATCCACAATATTTTAAGATAGTATTCCTGAACACAAAGGATTTTATAAGTAACTATGAAGGAGCTTGAATTTCTAAATGCATAATTACTCTTAGTAGGACAAATTACATTTGTATTTTGCACGTAACCCTAGTAAGAAACTATGAAGAAACTGAAATAGCTAGTGATAGATAAATCTATTTGTTCTTCTCATTTGGAAGGTCACATTCATACAGCAGTTAAATGATGTTTTAACGGGTAAGTGATAAAGTTCCATAAATGGCAATGTTACATTCCAAAATATGGAAAAGGACGTTTTCTGTCTCAGAGAAGTATACTTGACACAGTACATGTTGACAGCATTAGAAGACAAGGGGTAAGAAAGATTTCTAAAGCAAGTGGTTTAAATGAATTTTGAGAAGAGAAAGTGACTAAGTGTGTACAACATAATATAAAAAGCTAGAAAATTATTTGAATACAGGAGTGTGATAAAGGTATTAGAGCAAAATCACTGGTATCCTCTTAACCACCTGTAGGAAATTGGTAATTACCGTCACTGACGTATTGTCAAAAAAAACCTCCAAACAAAAAACATGCCCTGTGAGTTATGTATTTCTAGTAAACCACCAAACAATAAAAAAGAAAGCTAAAACCTAGGATACTTCTGAGGGTGAGAGGGCAGCTGGGAGGGAGGAAAGAGTAGCTATAATGCTGACATATAAAAAGGCTGGAAACAACCTTGCTGTTGCTTCCTGGTCTGCAGGTTATCTGGTGGCCTATCTGTAAACACACTGCCCCTCCAAAGGAATCTGAAGAAATTTGCTTGCATTAGAAGTTGGCCTTCCCAATGCCAAACATAATTTCTTTTAGTTATTAATGTAACTACTGTAAGCATTTAAATGCATAGACATTGTCATGGTGAGTGCAGTGGAAAAACCTGTGGAATCATAAATAATATTGTTTTCAATTTAGCATTTGTGTGGGACAATACAAATTGAATGGTTAGGTTAAAAGACAACTTGAGTTGTTACTGGTTTCAGGGAGCAACATTCAAAGTGAGGCAAATGAGTCGGATACCATGGGAAAAAAATGTCTGTGTGAATTAGGAGTACATCATAACATATGTTCATGAAGAAGCTGGTTTGATGTTGCCTGTTCCCAGGTACAGATGTGACCTTTATTTGCTAGAATTGCTGGGTAAATGAAGACAATGCTAAATAAAAAAGGAGAATGTTGAAAAAGTAATATAATGTTTTTGAAAAAATACATTTTAATCTATTCCTTTAAAGCATTAATTTATAGATTAGTGTACAAATCTAAGTAGAATGCCAGATCAAAGCAGGATAATGTAAGAGATCCTTTGGGCTGATGAGAATCCTTTTGCTTTTCCTGAGGTTTTTGTTTCAATTTACTATGCCAAGCAATATCAAAGTAAAGAAAGAATGTTAAGAGGGGAGTATGGATACACATAATAAAAAGGGAATTAGTCCAAAAAGGATTCAGAGAAAGAGAGGATATATGGAAACTAGCTGCAAGGAAGAATACAGAAACGTATACAGAACAGCAGATGCTAGGCGCACACCGTGTATTTCATATACATGGATTCACAAACTTTCATTTTATTCACTAAATGATGCTGTTTTGAAGAAAGACATTCCCCCCCACCCCCAAAAGGGGGGGGGGGAAGGAAGTGCTTTCTACTGCTTTCTTTACAGTAGAAATCTGCTTTAGCAGTAGAAATCTGGTTTAAAGAAGTGTTTTGAAAGAGAAAAAATTAGCAAACAGAAAAATAAAGTGTAAATGAAAATTTAGAAAAGAAATGTTGAAGTTGGTTGCTAGGGGAATAGGCAGTGGGATGCAGGGTAAAAAAAGATGAGGCTAACAGTGGAATTTTGCAGAGCCTTGAAGATATGGATGAGAAGCTTTCATTGGATGTGGAAAAAGAAATAAATTTGCGGGGAAGAGATATAAAAGTGTATACACAGAACTACACTGAGAATTTCCTTGAATTGCGTTGAGGATCAATGAGCATATTATCAACAAAAGGAGACCACTTTATTATCCATTTATTTCTTTGTATTTAAGGTCATTTGGTGTCTGGCATTTAATGAAGTATATGATGTTATCTTTGCTGATATTTAAAATGCTCTACATACAGCATTTTTGTACCTGTATGAAGAAATTTACTGAAAGGCATATTCAAATACAAGCAGGTCTTTTCAGGTTCCTGTGCAATTTGTTTATTCTCCTGCTATTATCCTGGAGTTACGACATTTTACAGTGAAAGATATTTACTTCTCAGGTGAGATTCATTTCTTACTGCCCAAATGATACTGCCTACTTAAATGTTAGGATGTTCTTGACCACCAGGCTTCCTTTTATTTTTTTTCCCTTTATTACTCTTATAATTCACTTTGGCTATTCACTTGAATATTTACTTGAAAACTGTATTAAACCAGTTTAATGTATTCTGTCTGCTGCTGCTTTTGCTGGTAAGGCATAAATGCATTCTTAATGTTCATTCCCCACTGCCTACTGAGTTCCAGCAGTGTGTGAGGACTCCTGGAAGACAGTGGGAAAGCAGGAAAAGGACAAGTGTCAGATGAGAGCTGAACGGGGTTATGAAGAAAGATATTCCACAAGGTTTGGAAGGTCAATGTTAGATGCCACCTGTCCGGTATAAGTGATGACTCAGGGTCTGGTCCTGTAGTTTCTATTTTACCAATTTGGAGAATATTAGATTAAGAGGGGAAGAAATCTTTGTTAGCTGGCAGGGCCACAATGGATACTTAGCCTTGAAGAATTAGCAGACCCAATGGAAAAAAATCAGTGAGAGAGTGCAATATGTTTACAACCAGCACCAAATAAAATAATTTATCTAGCTTTTGAAAAACATGAAGCTGCAAGTTTATGAATGGCTGGACTTTCATTCTGTGTTTGTATTCTGTGATTGCGCTGACCTCCTTTACTAAATAACAAGTAAGATTGCAGCCTGCTGAATGGGAGGTGAGCAAGGCCAATTAAGTGAATTCACTTGCATCTCTGTTTTATTGCATCTATCCAAGAAAAAGCCTCTGTAATAGAGGACAAACGTTTTTGCAGTCTGAATATCCTTTCATCACAGCTTTAATTTCTGCCTGCCTCACTGGAAATGGGAGAGTGTGAAAGTAAGGAGAAGCCCTTAGAAAGTTCCTCCCCCTTCCAATTTTTATGCCACCAAGTCCGCTGCAGGTTAAGCAGTATTTGCAGAGAGCTCAGGTAGTTAGATCTCTTTTAGGTATCCACAAGAGACTGCAGCCTCACAGACCAGTGTCCATTAAATATTTATCATCAGAAAACACATTGTATAACGAGCTTCAGTGAAATCAAACACTTATGCACTTTTGAAATAAGAGGGAGGTACAAAGGCTTCTCTAATGTCAGTGTGAAACTCTATTCCAGGTCAGATATATCCAGTGGGCTTTTCACAGTATCTTCTATAGACATTAGGCCCATCAACATCTTTGTAATTAACTCTTTTGAAGCTTGAGTACAGGTTCTTTTCCACTAAAAAGTCGTTTAAATTCCTGAGGTTCTTATTTTGTGAACCTGTTAGACTCATCTTTTAATTTTTAGATGTATGACATCTATTAATTAGCTTTACAGTAAATCCTAACAGTCGCAAAAATTCACATTTGCCCAATTTATATGCTCAGAGTGTAAAATCCTTGGAGTTTCCACACTATTGTTCTTATGAGTCAAAAAATAAATTAAAAAAAAGTCGTTTATTTCCTTTCATCTTCTTAGAGGCTATTTAAAAATAAAACAAACAAATCCTCAACACTAATTCTAGTGCTTTTTAAGAAGTACCCTCACTAGCACTTGAAAATAAATGACAGCCAAGTCATAGAGCTATATAACTCAAAAACCTTATTGGTTTTTAAACACAGCTGCTTTAGTAATTCTGCATACACAAATGTTGCCTAAATGCATACTACCTTTTGGAAGTCTTTATTTACACAAAGGAAAACACTTAAAGACTGAGATTAATTGCCTTTCAAAATAAGGAATTCTTAATGCTTTAAAAAAAATTGTCTTGGAATAATTACCTCGAAAACATGTTCTTACTCATTTTCTTACTGAAATAATGGATAATATTCTTCAGAAAATATGACAAAGTAATACTTTTTGTAACTGGAATTTCTATTCCCTAGATGTCACAAGCTGTATGTGAATAGTGTGCTTATATCTTCCCAGTGTTTTGATTGACAAATATCTCTACGTTTAGTCAGATGTGGTAAAAACTCTCCCTGCTTCTCTTTATTTAAAGAACAGAGGTGGATTAATTGGGGTATGCTTTATATCTGCATGTGTATTTTACAATTTACATTAGATAACATAAGAATTTTACCTGTATTAAAGTGATGATTTTTCAAATGAAAACTAGTGAATGAAAACATACAAAGAGCTGGGCTAAAGGGTCAAGACATATTTGAATCGTATGCTATACTGTATTTGGCATTACTTTAAAGAAAATGTTAATTCTTTCTCCAATGTTTTATTTATTTCACCATTTTAATTAAAACTGGAAATTCTAAGAGTCAAAAGAACTCTGAACATTTGACAATTTGGACAAATTTCTAGTAACAATTCACAACTTTTTTTTTGCCTGTAGCTTCTGCCAGTTTGTTTAGGCAGCATGTGTGTTATGGAATTGTCTAGAATCAAGTATTAACATATTCACAGAGGCTTCCCGTAGTATGATAATATGGTAGTCTTCAGGGCAGCTGTGATGAAAATCTAATTACATTTTTCTTATTTGAACAGGCCTAAACTAGATTGGCGACGTAGAGCAAAACCAGCTAAGGGACCAACATAACAAAGCTTTCAAATATTGGCACTTATAAATGCATCATTTTTCCTTAGGTGTTGTAAATATTAAAATATTTTAACTAAATACTTAGTATGAGCATAGAACAGGTTACAAGACAGCCTGGGGCAGAAAAAATAGAAATATTTGATTGCTTCTGCCTAAAATGTACTATATACATATGTCAAACCAAACCCAAATGTCTTTGGATACTAAAAGCAGCATGCAATTCACAACATTTTCTTCGTAGCATCTGAACTATAAAATAAGCTTTTCCTGAGTATCATTGTGTGATATAACTGCTGAAAGAAACATCTGCTCAACAGTTGCGATTTTCTCCCTGTGGAATGCTCCAAATGATGTCATCTTTTCTCTCCTATAATAAGTTAATTTTTATGTCTGAATCTTCACGTTTTGGCATTTGTCTAGGGTGACTACTACAAGCCTTGGGCAGTGTTGGAATCTGAATGCATGGCATAAAACTTATATTTTTCAGATAGAGAAACAACAAAGCATGGAACAATGTAGGATGATCCCAGGAATTTTATAAACTGTAGGAAATAAACTGTTCATGTTTAATTTCATTTTAACAAAGTACATTTATTGTAATAAAGTACATTTATAATAGATGGATTAATACATGGAAATCTTGTGTATTTGGTACTCCATGTGTATCTAGTATGACTGATAATCCTGTATGTTGGTAATAATATTTTGCTTACGTCTGTGTAACTCTTTGATCTAGCATAAATTGTACAGACATCTGTGTGAAGGATCCACTTTCAAGACTTAGAAATATTTCAATATAAGCAGCTAAATTTCTTTGGGTTAATCTGTGTGCTACAAAAGCATTGGCAACAGAAGTTGAATGAAGTACAAAGAAGGAATTTGTGCATTTCAGACAAGGGGAAAAGACCACAAGCATAGGAAGGCATCTCCATACTCACTGACACTGGGTAGCATTACAGATTGGCAAAACCAAAGCAAGGTTTTGTTCAAATATCTCACAGTGCCTCGTTTCTTGGACTTTATATAAAAATAAATATGTAGTCTGTATTTCAGAATTCCAGATCAGAAGGCCTTGGGAATTAACTCTGCAGCTGACTGGCACCCTATAGCCTGCATATACAGGGATGCACACATAGGGGTTCTGCCCAACATATTGTACTAAGCTGTGCAAATTCAAAATATGCCCTGAGATATGTGCTCACAGTAATATGAAATCTCCTGTAGAATTCAGTGGTTGTGCTAAAAGACTTTCCATCCATAAAATGTGTAAAATTTTTAAATAGATTAGCAGCTTGAGATTCTTTTCCTCATTGAAATGTTCCCTTCTGTGCACAAATTACTATTGTATACTGAATATTGCAGTTTTCTTTATTACAGCTGGAGGAGACATTTGATTCAAGAAGCTCAGCTGTTTATTCTTGTGTCATTACTACTTGGCCTTTTCATAGCTGCTATGGGGAATAAGAGAAGAGGCTGCTAGTGATAGCTTCACTATTTTTCTGTAGACCGTTTCTCAGGCTTACAGCCATGAATAGCACTGATGTCCTTAATGCCTTTTTTTTTTTTGAGATTGTCCCAATGGCATTACTTAAAAAATAATGTTACATTCTTGCAGTTTTCATTTGACTGATGAACTAGAAATATCTCACCATAATGCAGAAGCAGTAGCCAGAACAATATTGCTATTAATGTTCACTTCTCCTAAGTACATTCTTCAGCTTCCATTTTGCCAGAAACTATATAGCCTGCCATGAAATTAGAAGATTTTGCTATGTTGTCAGGAGCAAATCACTCAAGTTTTGGATAATTACTAGTTTTACTTATTTGACATTTTTAGTAACAAAAGAAAGGATTGTAACTACTAGTCAGCCAACTGTGTGAGGTTATGGTGCACGCAGACTGATCTTTCTCTTTTATCATTTAGGTTTCTCTACAACAGTGGAATTTCTGTATGAATTACAATATCAATCAAATGAAATTAAATCTCAGCTCGGAGATTTGGTTGGTATGCATCTGATTCAAAGAGAGCGGGATACAGAATCTGGAATCATAACACTGATCTTTAATACAGTGTTTGCACCTAACAAACCAATGAGGTAAGCTCCTGTTCCTTATTTCCAACACAACATGCAATAAAATCCTGTCTGGTCACTCTTAGCTATGTAAGCACCTCCCTGCATTGTTTTCCTCATTTTGTTTTCACCTCTGAGATCTATTATTTTAGATTTTCTTACTTGCTACTGCTCAGTGTGCTATCTTTGGTATTAACACTGACAGTGTTTTTGGCACCTGCTAGATGGTTCTGTTGAATTACTGCCTTAGTCTGTGTGTGCATCAATTTACTTCTAAACATTGGAGTATTGAAAGTCTTCCAATGAAAATCAGTTTTTCTCAAAATTCACGGAAAACTTACAGAGAAAATGTTTTGTCAGTGTTGAAAAACTTTTTCTTGATGAGTGTGTGTGCATATTCTTTGGCTGGATGGGATGGTTGAATGTGAAATTAGTCTCTAGTGCCCCAGTAACAACAGTCCACAGGAATATATTATCCTCTTTCTTTTATAGCTGCAATGTGAAGAATGATGGATTTGCTTTCATTTATATGGGTATATCCTGCATCTTTAAAAACAAACTGTGAAAGGGAGATCCTTTTTGAGAGAGAGGGAAGTTGTGCCTTACTTTTGAAGCAGTCAAATGTAGATGGGGAGGAAAGAAGCTTCAGTAAGATGCAGGCACACGGTAAATTCAGAGGCTTAACATTACCAGGAAGATTAGGGAGCAGTCACTGCTGAATATCATGGTTTGCATGCAAAGAGAGTATTTTAGGATGCAGGAGGGAACTGAAATAAACAAAAAGCAAACCTTTAGGAAAGACTATCCACCCACCCACCCTATGCAGTGTCATTGTGTCAGAGGGGAGGTTAATTTAGAAACCCTTTTGATTTCTACTCTGTGCTTTTTATTATTTTTTGTTTTGGTTTAGTTTTTTATCTTTGTGTACTTGAGACCTATCAGGCTTCATGTAGAGAACTCAGCGACTGCAATTAGTTTCTTTATCTTCAGAATCAACAACACCAACTCTCTTTTTAGACGGTCTGAAGACATCAGAGTCTGGATATTTCTAAAGTACATAGACCTTTGTCAGATCTATTTGACTCTAATATGAACTGCTAACATGCCTTGGACAAAATTATCCTAAAGAATAATGAGTAAAACAAATTGAGTTAAACAAATTTAACTCAGTGGAGGGTAAGCAGAAGAAGAATCGAATCTCATGGCTGCGCCCATCGTTTTGCCTCATATTATGTCCTTTCTTATACTTTGCTGTAAATTTCAAGTGCTATTTAGGCTACATTCCAGTCTAAGTGCAACTGATATGTACTATGTCACATAAAATTAAGGATTTATTCCAATTTAAAGCCATCTGTATTTTCATTTTACTGTAGTATATTTCTATACACGCGAGGCTTGTTTTGGACGTTAATTTACTCATTTTATGTTTTATAATGTTGTTCTGTGTATTGAATGTTTTTATCTGAAATTTTAAGGAACGAAGCAACTCTCGTAGTACAGTGCACTACAGGAGGTGTTTGGAAGTTTCCAATGCTGTTCGTTGCTACGGAGCCAGAAGTGGATGATGTCATCAACATTGAAGCAGTTGGCCTGAATAAGGAATCTATAGTTAGCTTTAAGCTTACAAGCCAGACAAGGTAAAAATACTTATGATAAAGTATTTATGCAGTTTTCTGAGGCTAGAACTCACACTCAAACACATTGGATAGGATAGATTTGGGCAACAGAAACATAACTGGGCTGCAGTAATTTCAGTAATACATCATTAATTTAAAGTACTGCATTGTAGAGGGAACAAATGTGATTTTGAAGCTGTACTGTAGAAAACAGAAACGTTCTACATTTAGGCTGTAGACCCTCAAGAAAAAATTTATGGAATAGATCCAAATATTTATGTTATGACTTTAAAGTTTTGCCCTAAAATGCTTTTGTGTGTTAAAAAGTGTAATACAATGTTAAGGAATGTGTGTTGTGATATTAAAGGCTCACTATTAAAGCCTTAATGTTTTTACTAATAGATTGTTTTTCAAAGTACTTTTTACAAACCAAGTTAAGAACAATCCTTTGCATTGTGCTTTAAAATTTTTTAAATGTGCAATTTTTTTAAGTATTCCTGTTTTATTATATAAGCACATTATGAATTAATCTCTATTCTGCACTTTCACTAGATAAAATAGTGTCATTCTTCAGTATTTTGTTACTCTCTTTTTTAAAAGTCCTGCAGAAATGTCTGTTAATATACTTTTTATAGAGTTTTCATTATTTTCTCAGAGTTTCATAATGTTATAGCAAACCCATAGTTTCATTTGTCTACAGCAGAAAGTGAAGAAATTGTGTGGTACTGATAGGTAAGTTCTAAAATAGTAAACACTGAACCTGAAAGAAACGTGATGCTTACAATCTAATTTGCCTATGGACATTTTTAAATTTCCTTTTTTTCTTTAAAATTGACCTTTTTTTACTGTGTATCTAGAAAGTGTGCCGGATGTGCTGATTGATTGTTAACTTCCATTGTAGATACATGCTTCTGTAGCATCCCCAGCAGGAAGTGTCCTTGGTTCCAACTGAATTTTTTAACAGCTTATTTCCAAAAGCTGTGCATCTAAGATGGACAGTTGTTCCAGCTTTTAGATAGCTGTCAGTGATGATAATTACTGAGGACTCTGAAAAAGGTTCCTATCATAGTGTTCAAGTTAACAGCTTCAATAGAATGGGCTGTTTCAGGAACAAAAGTGAAGCAATTGCTCTGGCAATACTGTAATCTCCTGGTAGGTGTTTGATAGTAGTGAAGAGATCTAATGTTCTCCAGAAAGGTATTACAAAACCTGAATCATTATAGTTATATAAAGAAGGAGCCATGATGGAAGACAGATTCCCTTTTTCCCTTAAACAAATTCCAACATTATTTCACATAACAAAGGTTCAGTTCCCCTCATAAATTTCAAATACAAAATGTAATGCTTGCATGTACTGAATAAGCTCCGTGTTGTAAATAGTGCCAACAACCACTCTGTAAGTTTTATATTGCTTTATGTTATCTTTGATTTGCTTAGGAGCTTTTAGTGGTGGACGTTTTGTTATAGAAATAGAACAGTCAGCCAACCAACATTTAGCATACAGGAGCTGCAGTTTAAACGCAATTACATAAAACCCCCGTATATTACAGATGTAATTTAATGCTTGAATAAGTCAAATGACTTAGATTAAAAATAAAACCATGACATATTAAAATATGGATTAAAAGTTTCAATTGGGATATGGAGTGTCATCCTATAGACCTTCCCTGAAAAAAAAAGATCATCCCTTTGGAGTTTTTCTTAAGTAAACAGCCGCACAATCCCATAAAGAATCAGTTCTGGTACTTAAAGAGACGCAGGGTTTTGTTCACCCTGCATATAGATACTTTCTGTCTTCCTTTTTTATGCTGGATAGTATCTTATAGCACTGCTACTTTGAGAGTAACTGGGTTTAACACCAACTGGCAACGAGGACCAGGCAGCCATTCACTCACTCCCCACTCCACCCCCCCCCCAGCAGGATAGGGAGAAGAGAGAGAAAAAGGAAGAAAAAAAAAAACCAACAAAACCTTGCGGGTTGACATAAAGACAGTTTAATTGAACAGCAACAGAAGAGAAAATAATAATAATAATGATAAAAGAATATACAAAATAAGTGGTGCAATACAATTGCTCACCACTCGATGATCAATTGCCCATCCTGAGCAGCAATTGCAGATTCCTGTTCCCTGGTCAACTCCCATTTATATATTGAGCATGGCATCTACGGTATGGAATATTCCTTTGGCCACCTTGTCCCATCTACGCTTCCATGGGAAGCCGAAAAAGCCCTTGAGTTAATATAAACATTGCTTAGCAACAACTAAAACAATATGTGTTATCAACATTATTCACATACTAAATCCAAACCAGAGCAGCTAAAGAAATTTAACTCTATTCCAGCTGAAACCAGGACACTGGGGAAGAAACAAAGCTGTATTTCTGAGTACCCTGCTAGAAATGGTCTCTGCGGCTGTGTCTTTTTCTCCCTCTGCTACTTGCAGGACAGGGTGGTTGCACAGCATCACTGAGAAGACCTCTACATCTCTTTGGGCTAGAAGGGTGCACAGTCATGCAACAAAAAACATTTGAGAACCACAGTCCCCGAAAAGACTCAGTATCTTATTAAGGACAAGTTAAGGTTCTCTTATATATACCAAGTTGAATGGGGATCTTTAGTGATCCACAGAGCACCTTCAGTGACCACTACAAAGCTATGAGGTCAAGGGTTTTGGCTTTCTTTTTCTATACGGCTACTGCAACTCAAATGTGGGCTTCTCCCTTTAATTCCACCTCCAAAATCCTCAGTGTGTACAAAATATTTCAGGCTGAATTAATGATTTTCCAATTTCCCTGTAACTACCTTTAATGTACTTGCTTCAGGAACAATGAACAGTTACAGATGGGAGGCAGTTGCTACACTGCTCACAATGATCTGCAATAATGAAAGCTCTGAGAGTCCACACAAACATGTAAGGCACTCTCTCTTGTAATACATTTAAAATTGAAACACACACATGTCCCCAATGAGAAACAGCCCAATATCTGCTTCAATAAATGATGAAATACACTGAGAATGCAAACAAACAGTTTTGTTGTATGAAGAAAACTCAATTATATTTTTAAAAACTGTCTGCTTTACAAATTCAAAAGGGACATATTGTTGAATGGTTTCTTGTAATGGCATTAAGATTGGTTAGAATCAAATAAACAGATTTCCCTGTTAAGTAAGAAAAATCTGCCATTTTTTAACATTCATAGATAACCTTCTTTGAGTTTTGTCATAAATGTAGGTTTGATTCAACACCAGCTGAAATCATTGGCAACATTTCCATTGAGGTAATTGGCTTTGGTACAAGCCTCTAATGTTTGTGTTAACATTAGTGTTTGTTTTAATACAAAACGGATTATTGAATGCCAATGGTTTGCAGAATAACAGCAGTATTAACCAAAAAGAATAGATAAAATCTTATCCTTGGAAATAAAAATTATAGAAACCTGTTTGATATCCAGCTCTAATTATTGTGCTATTATTTTATGCTGATATCTGTAATTGAAACAGAGACTAAAAACTCTGGAAGTGATGCTTTGCTTAAGAAAACTAGTCCTTTCTATATTTGTTTTACTAAAAATAACTTCTTAATATATTTTTAATCAATTATGTTTTGGGATCAGAACAATTGTATTAAATCGGAACTGTTTTTTAGAGAATATTTACTACTATATATTCCAGTATAGAGGTATTTTGATGGCTGGGTTTATTTTTTCACATTAAAATACTGATATCTAGCTGCAGCAGAATGTTACCTTTTTTCTTTTCCAGTGCAAATACTTCAATAGCCAACATTAAACATGTGGATAGACACGTATGAACACTGATCACTTGAAAATTTTTTGTAAACTACATTACTACATTAGTCAAGATGGTGGATAATTCTCTCCTGTTCATTCTATCTGCTTATTTCTCACACACAGAGCCTCCTTTCACCAACATAATTCTAGCTTTCCATGTACCTGTTAGTGATTGTTTCAATAGTGTTACTTCCCATATACAGTAAAATTTTATCCATCTTTCTGTCCCAACCTCTCATTCCAATCCTGTGTTCATCACAAACAGGATATTTGTTACATTGAGGAAACTTCTCAGATGAACTCAAACTATGTTTCAGAAAAACATACTTAGTCAGTGCCTGCTATCACAAAAGCAAACAGCGTGGTATCAATATGGTCTCCACAGAGTGGTATCTGCAGAATCCAAGGCTCCATCTCATTATGGAAACAGAGGTAGAATAAAGAGAGAACAAAACCAGGTGGACTGGGGAGAAGAGAAGAAAGATTAAATTAGGCTTTAAAGTGACTGCATGTGCAGGCTGAGCTATCTTAACCTACATTTCATATTTTGAGCACCACTGTGGGTATTTTCCTTGTTTCTTCTATGCACATTTCCTAGTGCATGGAAAAAATGTTCAATTAAAAACTCCTTGATCACACAAAATTAATTTTAATGCTGTCTGAAGACTAGTGAGCAACCCGTTTTTTTTTCTGTACCCTCCCTAATTGTGAATGGAAAAACAAAAAAATGTTTACAGTTACAACGTCGAGAAATATTTCTATTTTACTGTAATTACTGCTGTATTTCATTAGAATTACTATGAACCAGAATTATGTATGCTGCAAGAAAATGTATTCATTAAGTTCTCAGCACTCGCACCCACTCCTCACCCTCTCTCACACATCACTGTTCATGTCACAGGCCTGGATTCATAGAATCATAGAATCATTTAGGTTGGAAAAGACCTTTAAGATCACCTAGTCCACCATTGACCCTACTCCACCAGGTCTGCCACTAAACCATGTTTCTAAGCACCACATCTACACAAATTTTAAACACATCTAGGGATGGTCACTCAACCACGTCCCTGGGCAGCCTGTTCCAATCTTTGAGAACTCTTTCCGTGAAGAAATTTTTTCCTCATGTCTAGCCTAAACCTCCCCTGGTCCAACTTGAACCCATTTCCTCTTGTCCTATGGCTAGTTACTTGAGAGAAGAGACCAGCTCCCATCTCACTACAGCCTCCTTTCAGGTAGTTGTAGAGAGCAATAAGGTCTCCCCTCAGCCTTCTCTACTCCAGATTAAACCATCCTAATTCCTTCAGCCGCTTCTCATAAGGCATGTTCTCCAGACCCCTCACCAGCTTTGTTGCCCTTCTCTGGACATGCTCCAGCACCTCAGTGTCCCTCCTATACTGTGGCGCCCAAAACTGAACACAGTACTCAAGCTGTGTCCTCACCAGCGCTGAGTACAGGGGCACAATCGCTTCCCTAGTCCAGCTGGCCACACTATTCCTGATACAGGCCAAGATGCCATTGGCCTTCTTGGCTACCTGGGCGCACTGCTGGCTCACGTTTAGCCGGCTGTCCACCGGGACCCCCAGGTCCTTTTCTGCCAGGCAGCTTTCCAGCCACTCCTCCCCAATTCGTATGCCCATCTCTTTGTTACCATTTCTGCAAAATTTTACCATTAATCTAACGATGTAATTAGATTACTTTATCTTAGCATCTCCCACATAGTGGCAGCTGCAAAGAACAAATGTTGACTGACCTCCATTTTTTTGGAGTCTTAATGGAGACTAGTGGAAAATATCAATAATGGTACACATGCAGCAGAGCTTCCAAAAAGTTATGATCATCCTCCCTAATAATACAATACCTGACATGTCACATGTTTAGCCAGGAGCTGTATCTAGCCATGTCACCTGGACTGCTTTTAGCAGGAAAAGTTAGTTTACCAATCTGCAAATATAGTACCCCTGAGCAGAACAGCAATGAGACAGAAATCTTAACATTTTGTAAAGATAAAAACCCTAGCTCCTGCTTTGGTTTTGTGATGTACACAACAAAAGTGATGTTATATTTGGTAAAGCATTCCTTGACAGTCACTTGTCAAGCAGCATTTCTTCATATTTTTTTTAATTCTGAAGTAGTCTTTCCAAAGCTATAGAGTGATAATTGGAATTATATCTTTTCTGGGGTCCAGAGTTCAGAATTTAGAGTCACCAATTAAAGCAGAACTGATTTTGGTAGGAAACATAACCAATTTTGATAAATAATGAGGGTTTCTTAATTTTTTTTCCATTGCCATTTTTTTTGTTGAAAAGAAATTATCTAAATCATACCAACTATCACTAATAATTTTATGGAATTTGACAACTGCATACAGTTAATAAGTTTAAAGAACTTCACCACATAGTAACTGAAATTTCTTGTGTCATCCAACAGATGTTAAATACAAATTACAAGAAGTAAGTTTAATTGTGATTAACTATTTTTGGAAGCACATTGCAACATTTTCAAACCATATCCGTTGTTTGCTTAAGCAGTTATATACTTTACAGATTAAGACATTTTTTTATTCTGCTCTTATTGAAAAAAATACATTTGATCAAAAGCACTATGCATTGTTTTTTATGTATAGTTTGCAAGATGCTGAGATTTGTAAAGGAATACATTTTACCGGAATAATTTAGTGCTTCACTAGTTTGAGGAAGAGAGCAGTAAACGTTAAAGCTATTTTGAGCCTTAATTTAATAATGGCTTTTATTGTCAGATTTGCTGGGTATTTTATAAGTTTTGCAGTGAGATCTCCATGGGAATATAAACTTTAAGGTCTTCTTTAATTGAAGACATAAGGTGCTATTCTTTTTTAGTTTACTTGTTTGAAAATTATCTAACATGAGAACACTGATGATCACAGCCTGCTATTTTAGAACAATACTATTTAAGAACAAGATTAAAGGAGTAATTATAAATATGTCTATTATATAAATATGTCTAGCTCAATTTCCGCTTTTGCTGGTTGCCATGATTTCATTGTCCATTTATTATTTAAATTCAAATTAATATTTACTCTTGTTCATTATTTGAGTAAGGGCAGAGTTCATATTGTCTGATAGCAATATCAAACCATTATGACAGGAGTTATGGAACACACAGGTGAGAAGACACATTTGCTTTCTCTGGTTTATATAGCCTCTGCCCTTATATTTACTAATTCATTTGTGCTTGGTTCCTATGTGTTTTAAAAACTCTACACATCATTAAACTTTATTGACTATGTTAGTGTTGGCCACCCTTGAGTTAAACAAAAGCCTTGAGAAAATATAGACTGCCTTATCACTGTCCTTCATGGCTGAGAAATGACAAGCCAAACATTAACTCTGGAGCTCTTTTATCTGAAGCAGTAATCAAAAAGGAGGAATTAACTTTTAATCATTTTAAACAACATAATTATTAATTTTTAATTATACACTAAATATACAGACACTGAGAACAATAATGTCTGAAATTTGCCAGAATGTCTATTTTTCTTATTTGGACATAGCTTCCACTTTGAGGAACATTTTATGTCCAGTAACTGACTTGACTCTTATTTAAAACTCTTTTAGTTTAACACTTAAAACGGGAAGGGAAGGGAAGGG
>VFFE01006637.1:894664-939712 GCA_008921705.1 Burhinus oedicnemus | reverse complement strand
AAAAAAAAAAAAAAAAAAGAAAAAGAAAAGAAAAAGAAAGAGTTCTGGTTTCAGATAAGTTTCTTGAGTGAATTTTCAGGAGACCCTCACAGGTAGCTATGGTGGCATAACTGGAGCAGGGAATGTGCCAGCAGGAGCAGCCGCTGATTGCAAGAGGGACAGGAGGTCCTGTTATCTGCACTACTGGTTTAGCTACAGCCTCAGTAGCCCATCCTCAGCTGTGGGAATACTAGCATTTGGTACCGTGTCCTACAGTAGCATAAACCACAGAAACATCTTGGAAGCAGCACAGACCAGGGAAGAATTAGGAGGCAAATATACATATAAGACCTTCTTCTTTGTTTCTTTAATGTACGCTTGCTACCAGGACTACTGAGTATAATGTCAAGCAAAACACAAATTATTGTCCTGCTTCCAGGAAGCACAGAATTAACCCTGTGACATAGCAAGCTATGACAGCCATGCTATTCTCTGAAAATGAATGCAACGTAAAACATATGACACTGCGGTAACAGGAACGGCATGCCTGCATGCAATCACCCACAATAAAACAAACTGTTCTGTGTATTGTTTTCACTTTATGAAACATATGTGACATGTCAGGACAAAGAAATTGAATGCATATTTTTGAATAAGCATGATATGTATTAGTTTTCTCCATGATTTTTTTCAAGTATTAATGACAAGGATTGCTCAAACTCATCAGTGTTGTGTACAACAGAAAAGTCAACTATGATAAATACAAATATTCTCTAATTTTAGTAGTTTCACCCCAAGAGATCCCCTGATACTACCAGAAAATGGTTATTTTAAAAATAATGATGACCAGCATGTACTAAGCAGCATGCAGCTGAACTCTGAAAAGATGCATGTCTAAGTTTGACTGCTGGAAGCCTCCAGAGAAACTCAGTATGATTGATCCAACATGGCTAAACCATGCCAGCAAATGCTAAATATTCATCATTTGTTTCATGCCCTGCATCCTTTGAAAATCTCATTGTTTTTAAAGTCTGAGTACCTTGTCCTAAAATACTTAGTAATTACACAGAATAGATTGCTTGTAATCTCAAAAATATTGGATCTCAAATATATTCTGGAACTGAGTATTGCAGGCATTGTTATGAATGTTTTTCTCAATCTTTTCCAGAGTTTACAGATAATTGTATTTACACAGTCAAACTTTAAGTCTGAAACTCATAATACTGTAAGGCTATAAGACGGTTGCCTCTGTGAATTGGTACCTACAACATAGTGTTTGGGAATATGTCTCGGACAATAGCACTGCTGTAGCTACAATTACTCATTCCATGAGCCTTACACTTGAACTCAAAACTTCTTCGTGCAATAGGACAAAAATGCAAGTATATAAATGTGTCAGAAGCTGCTAACTTGTTCATTAAACCAGAAGAAAGGAGAATGCAGCGGGTAATTTTTCAACATAAAATGTGGTAATTAAAAAATGAATCCTATTAAATGAAAAAATAACACACGGCATTAAACTGCAACTAGTTGTATGACTCAGTGGTAAATAAGAAGGAAAATGCTTACCTATTTTCATTCATATTGCAATGATTTGCTGTTGTGATGCTGTGGGCAGAGGCAGCTAATCGTGAAGAACTCTCTCGCTCTAAGTGAGTCTTCTTGATGTCTCTGCACTCTTCTTCATTCTCACACTGAATGAAGAGAAAAATAATAATCTTATAGGTTTTGGATTTGCTACAGGTCAAAAAGCATTTCAACAAGTCAGGGGCTGGTATCTTCTTCCATTTTGGTATTAATGATGACTCTTTGAGCATATACCTAACATGGATCAGAGGTGATTGGTCCATGTCTTAAAAAAAAATAAAATCTAAAGAGGCAGTGTGTAAACAAAGGACTAGCATATAAAACTTGAATTGTTTCCACCACTTCTTGACTTGCACTTTGGGATATTTTTCCTTTGTATTGCCCTCTCGTGTGCACTTTTCTCTTGCCTGCTCCTCAACCTCATACCTCTTTTGTCTCTCCCTCTCTTTTCTCGCCATCAGTGACTATGCCTATACTAGTAAATACAACAGATCAGCAACTGGTCCTGAGGCCAACCAGCATGGCACAGCTCACACCCATGCACTCATCTCGCTCCTCCTTCAAACCAGGGTATGCCACATTCAGATTGCCTTTTGGGAAGGACGTTAGTCTGGTCCTGAGCGAGAGCCTGGAAGAACAGAAGTTGACCCAGGCCAAAACCACATTAGCAAGCATGTTAACAGTTAAACAAAGCAGGTGACTGTGCCACTGCTTGGGACTGCACCCTGGCCCTATCCGGCCTACTAGTATGAACACAGTCAATGTTTCCTGCCACTATTTAATTTTGTATTATGTTCTTTAGGTTCTATCATCGGCTCCCAAAGGCTCTGCTTTCCCAATCTCCTGCAAAGTCCACATCCTTTTCCACTTCTAACACTTCTCCAATTTCCAGTGTTGGCTGAGTTTTACTTATAATCTGTTCATTCTGCTATATTTATTGCCTTGCTGCATGGCAACAACATTTTCTGTGTTATCCACTGCCAGTGTGGCTGCTGCTACAGGGTTAGCGCTGTAGCTTACACTCCACAGGAGTGAAGAGCTTCTCACACCTCAGTGCTTAACCATCCTCCTCTGTCTCTACTTTGTCCATCTTCTTGAGATCATGACAGAGGTGGAAGTGATAAGGACCTCTTTCTAATTTTGCAGTTATGCCTGATAATCCATTCTTATTAGTCTTATTCATAAAGTATTTTGGGAAGGGGGATTGCATACTCTGAGTTTGCATAGCAGCTGTCCCATTGAGGGTCTTATTCCAGGCTGAGGGGCAATTTGGTACTCCAAGAATGCCTTTTATTTATTATATCACTAAAATCACCAACAACAGCAGTGCTTTAAGACAGAAGAGTAAAAGATAATTTGTGCCACAGAAAGTTGGATTAAGCATTCCTAGAATGATGGCATTTATTTTGCTCTTCTATCATGTCCTTCCGTTTCTTTCTGGGTGCACAGCCTGGCACTATCACATTAGCATCTCCTATGGCCTAAAACATAAATATTTTGCTTCTGCCATTCCTTCTTGACCTCTTTCCCATCATATTGTACTGTGCAATTACTTCCATGCTACTTCCTAAAGAAAATACAGACAAACACATCTCAAAGCTTATCGGGGCTCTCCGTTATGGCTCTACCAGTGGTCAGAGCGGGCTTGCCACCTTTCAGATACTAAAAGAAGAATCAAAAAATGAAGAAAGATAAAAAAGGAAAGACTGCTTTAGATAAATGATCCTCAAAAATACTCAGATCAATCTGCACACATACAGTAGCTCAGAGGGCAACAGATGACTGCACAGTAAAACTGTCCAGAAATTGGGCAGATGGTGATTCCAGTTCAGAGTGACTTTTGGGGCCAGATCAATACAAATGGAACAGAAAGGCTCCTCAGTGGATGGCTGTGGCCATGCGGTGGAGGGGGTTTTCTCCTCGGCACCACCGGTGGCTCAGAAAGTGTGCGGGAGAGGCAGGGTGGAAGGGTGGATGTGACCAGAGGGCTGTGCCCATCCAGCTGCTGTGATGGTGCTGCTGGGGAGGGGGTAGCTAATGGACTACACTACCACTTCTACACATGTCTGAGAGCCCTGAGGTAAAAGAGGGTCGCTGGGGTGCGAAGGAGGCAGGTTGCAGAGCCAGGCAAGTCCTAGGTCTCTGCAAGCGCATCCCTCACGAAGCCAGGGCTGCCTGCTGGGACTGAAGGGCTTGCCTCTTGTTGACAATCTGAGGGGAAAAAAGATGCTACCTCTCCTTTTTCCATACACGCAGTGATACTGTGCAGACCGTGACAAGGCAGCCGATAGTCATCCCTTTGCCGACCTAAGCATCACCTCCAAATGCTCAGGTTTTGAGAGAAGCCTCAGGAGAGAAAACTATCCTACTAAAAAGGCAGTGCCTTCACTAAGGCATGGAAAGCCACCTGCCAGCAGCAAACACCACCTCCAAGGGGCTGTGATCCCTCCCGGCCAGGAGTTTCATCACCTCCTGGGATGGCATCTCCCCTGGGGCTTGGCCAGTTCCTATGCATCCAGCAGGGTCAAATCCCAGCTCTGAAGTGCCGGCCCGAAGAAGGCACCGCCATTGAGCACTGGATGTGGGCACAAGCGATGCTTGCCTCCCACTTGCCGGAGGCCCCCCTACCCCCCCCACGATTGGTCCCCCCGAAGCTCACCTTGCGTTTCCTTCTAGATTTCGGTAAACCCTTCTCTGCGGGGGGGTCAGCACTACTACCCTGCGGGAGGCTGGCCACCTGGTTTGCTCCAGCACTCATGGCCAGCGGCTCTTCGGGCAAACGCTCTGGAATCCTGGACAAAAGAGCCAAGTCAATGTTGACCCACAGCGACTTTACCTCATCACTGTCTTTCAGAGGAGACAGGAGCTCATTCCTACCGAAAGGAACCAGGGTGTAAAACTGTTCCTCCAGCTCCTTTGCTATTTCACTACTAGTCCTGGCATTAATGGAGCCAAAGGCACTGCAGCCGCCGTGGGGTTTGCTGGCGGCGCTGGTCCCTACGTCCTTGGTGCGTGGCTCGGCCCCGGCCGCCGGCGGCACCTTGGGCAGCGGGCGCTCCTCCCGCTCCGACTCAGAGCCCGAGTCAGAGGAGGATGATGAGGATGAAGACTCGGTCTCGATGAACTCCTTGGATTTGGGCGCCGTTTTGCTCGGCCCCCGGGCCCGACGCTTCTCGCCGGCTGCAGCCGAGCGGGGCTCCCCTCGGCGGTGCCCTGCTCTGCAGCCACCGCCACTGCTGCCGCCGCTGCCACCACCAGGCCGGGCCCTTGGTGCCTCGCCAGCAGTGCTTTCCAGAAAGCTGTGGCTCCCGGGGGGCTCCTCCGCCCCAGGGCAGTGGGAGCCGTCCCCAGCAGAGGTCCTCTCGGCCCGCCGCGGTGCCTTCTTCCCTGCCGCCCGCCTTGGAGGCCCGCCGTCAGCGGCGGGAGGTGACTTTTGTCGGCCGCCCTTGCTGCCCGGTGCTTTGTTGGCGGTCCTGGGCCGTGGTCCGTCCCCGATGGTGGCGGCGGTGGTGGTGGTGGCACGGCCCTCCCCGCTGCGGTGCTCAACCAGGCCGGTGGCCGGGGTCTTCTCGCTTTCCTGCCGCTCCGCCTTCACGCAGCCATAGTAGGGGTGGGCCTCCAGTGCCGTGCCGTCATGGTGTGTCAGGATGGGTGCTTTGTGCGGGGTGACTTTATTCAGCCACTTGTCCAGCTGCCACTTGTTGGATGAGGCCGGCTCAGGCTGAAAGGGAAACAGATGGCAATGAGCTTAGTGCCCAGACCCTGCTGCCCTTGCCCCGGCACTCCCTCAGGGAGCCAAAATGCCACGTCCCTCCTGGTACCGCTGAGATTTTCTGGTCAAGGAGCCACCCCCAAGCCATGGTAACACCCTGGCCCTGGCCTGTGCGGCAGGATGGGAGATGTGGAGCATGCCGCTCAATTGGGGATATTTTTGGTTGCTGAATGAGGCCAGGAAGGAGGATGGCTTCTGTGATTCATCATTTCTAAGGATGATTCACGCAGTGCTACTGGCACCGGCTTTACTGGGAAATGCTCCCAAGTTTCCAAGTAGAAGAAAATATAATGGCGATAGGAAGGGAGGAAAACAAGGCAGGGGTATGGCTGAGGCTAAGGGAGGATAGCTACTAGGAAACCTAGGGATATGTATTTTGTGTCCTGTGCCATCGCAATAAATACGAAATGTATTTAAAAAGTATACAAAGAGGCATGTAGTGAGAAGCTGGAAGGCTAACCAGGCGGTTCATGTAATCTGCCTGCTATTGACATTACAATCCTGTGAGATCCCACAAACATTTGTTTTGTGGTGTATTGTCAAGTGCTCATTTTGTGAGTATTGTGCGGCTTTTAGTTTTTCTCTTCATTCCTGTCACAACACGATCAAGTTATAAGACAGCATCTAAAACATAATGGTGTTTGGACAGTGAAGAAGTGGGATAATTATGATTTCAAACGTAACCACAGCTCAGACAATGTTATTTCAGAACAATGTGCAAGTGTTTTCTAGTGCTTCTTGCTATCAGTAATTTGAATGTAATAAAATGAAGAGGAAAGGCAAAAAAACCCAAAAGAAATAAATGGTGTAGCAGATGACCAGCCATAACCTAACCCCGCAGAAGCCAATGTGAAAAGTCGCTTAATTTCCTTAACTGGAACCAAAATTTCATCCACTAGAGTACTGCATATGAATAATCAAAAAGTGTGTCATGAGTCTAACATGAAAACCATCAATGATCTGGAAGAGTTTGCTCAAGAGAGAATATCCACAGTCTCTAACTTAAAAGAGTCTCTTACTTAACTCCTTATTTAAAGTAGGTGCCTGAGAGCAACGCAGGTTTCCTGCATAGCCAAGGGCATCTCCAGGATCACCCACTGAGGGTTGTATTCACTCTACATGGAGCAAAGGCTCCTAAAATAGGCAAAAAAGTTAGGCATTGGAATTCATATGACACAAATAGTCCTTCTTGCAAAAGTGTCTAATTTACTCATTATCGAGCTAGCCAATACCTATGGGAAGTTTGCTGAATTGGCTAAAGTTTATTTTTTCTTAAGCACACTCCCTAATATCTTACATGAGGAATTTCTTTACTGAGCTGTAAATCTTGAAAATGTATTTCCCTTGGATGAAGATATATTTTTACAACTTTTAACTCTTTATCTAAAATAAACCACATTTTTCTGATTGCTGCTGAAAATACAGATAGATTTGTTTGGTGCCGTTCATTGTGCGCTGAATTTACTAGATACAAGGTTCACTATACATGGAAGTCTTTCCACTGTTCAGGTGTTATTAAAAAAAGGACATACACCAGAAGCACGTGGGGAAAAGTATACCTCTGCCTATAAGTATAGGTCAACTTGAAAGTTCAAAAAACTTCCAACTTTTCTGTTGCATCCCATTCTGTCTCTTTATGTACCTTGTAATTCTTGAAAACAGTGGTTCACAAAATATGGATTTCAAGGGATCACAGTAAACCAGCAGAAAACAGTGATTAACTGCTATAGTGTCATAACTTGGCAATGTGGTACTTCCCTACAGTGCTATGTCTGCTATTTAGGCAGAACAACTACAGTCCCACCAACCTATAACCAACTATGAAGTCTAATAAAACGCTCAGCAATTTTGTCAGCTTTATGAAGTTTGTCAGGAGTTTCAGGACACTCGTGACTTTTTCTTAAAGCCTCAGCTTTCAGAATCACGGGCTTAGATGCACATCCAGGGATAATTTAAATAAAAATTCAAAACCTTGTGGCTGCTGAAAAACCCTTAAGAAGTGTCTGCTAAGAAACCCCTTTAAGATGTATCTGTTAGAAGTGAAAAGTCTGCAGCCCATAAGGTAAAATAAAAGAAACCAAACTTAAAAAATCAGAATTTTAAAACTTTTCTCACTATTTTTGGGCCCTGATACCGTTTTGGAATATTTGAGGTTGTCAGTATACATGAGTGATGCCAATTCACTTTCGGAGGTAATTTATTCAATTCATTGCTCTAACTGAAAAGTACTTAAAAAACCAAGGTATCTTGCAAGACAACAAAATCATCACAGCCAAGAATGAAGAGCAGGCCTAGTTAAAAAAAGGGATTGGAAAAATTAACTTGAAAGTTTTCGCCAGTCCACTTTACATACCTAACTGCAATTATTTGTGGGACAAAAAGAAAATCCTTAATTCTCCAGTCCCCACTACCTCCCTGAGCAGGTCACCGTTCTGTGGAAGAAAAGTTGGTTTGCTCGAAGCGGGACATTTTCAGCAGCATGTAAGGATGGAAATATATATGAATATATATCCAGAGTGATCAGATAGCAGAATGGCCTCTGTCCCTTAGTTTTTTTGTGTCATGGAAATATGTTGCCCTCAAGGCCTTGAAAATAACTGGGCAGTTTTTAATTGGGGTAAAGCTGGTGGTGCCCCTATGGGCAGCAGCAATAGGAATAAGAGTCATCTGTGGTGAACCTGTCTTGCAATGACATATGGGTCTGGCATGAAAGCCCAACCAGGAAACTCTACCAGACAAAGATAGTTCCAGGGACCAACGCACCATGGACGTACACATGTTCCAGGCGTCATCGAGAAACAGAAGGATGCGATACACCTCCTTAAAAATTGTGGGTGGATTCATCTGTACAACACAGACACCTATATCTGAGCTAGTCAACGAGTTCCTTCTCCAGTCAGTGGACTACTCTTCCAGGGTGTGAAACGTTCCTTCTTGAAATAGATATCTGAAATAGGCCAGATGGGCTGGGCCCTAAAAACATCTATTCCTCTCCACTGACTGCAAAGGGGAGGCTGAGGTGATGAGCAGATGTAGGTATCTATAGTAAAAGTGTCCAAATTTAGGTGGGATGACTCCCACACAGCACATCTATATATCTCAGATTTCTTCATAGCTACAAGTGCGACCAGAGTGCATGCATCCCGAGTGCACCAACAAGTGGCATGTATCCAAAAGAAACCTTTGTCAAAACCTTACCCCAAAGCACTTTCTGGGGTGAAGGGCTGTTAAACAATGGAAGTGTAATGGGGTCGCTCTACGCTTGTTATTAAAACAAGGGACCAGAGCTGTAGCTAATACTATGGTAAACTTGAAGCATGACACCTCTTTCACTGAGAGATTAGATAGCCTATACTATGTGCATGTACTTAGCCAACTGCGGGGTAGGACTGAGCTATCAGTCACCTCTGAAGTATACTCAGCCTATTGTAGATCCACAAACTAATTTACCCTTACGATAACTTGCTTGTGCTGCCCTGCTATCAAAGACTTCATTCAGGGCAATCCCCATACAAATGTGATGCTTTTTCATTGTATTTAAGGCATAGATGATGATGATGATGAAGAAAAAGAAGAGAACGATGATGATTACTAGTAATACTTTATTGCTATTATTAGCACTGCTGATAGTGTTTTATCAAATTAGAACTGGGGATTCCCATGTGTTAGGCATGGCGCACATAAACTGCAAGAGGTGGTTCCTGCCACAAAGAGTTTTCTGGAGGGAAGGGAGAGTTTAGTTTGTAGTCATTGTCAAAAATAGTCTACAGGACAGCTAAAGCCCATTAATCCTATTTGCAAAGGTAAAGATAGTTTCTGCAGTTGGTCCAGTGGTAGAATCCCCTTTTCTTCTGAGTATATCAGTCGGGTAATTGAATCATGGCTTTAGTTAAGATGGGATGCAAAAACTTTTTGGAAAACAAGACAGATAGAGAAAACATACCCCTCCCACCCTGCAACCCTAAAACTACAACTCTTCTTCCCCTGCCTCCCTAATGAAATCTATCAGTGAAGAAAGGCTAGTGAGGTGACAGGAGCACACTTGCCAGTTAGCTAGTCTGTTAGACACACACAGTTTTCCTATTTTTCAAGCTAAAGAGAAAAGAGCCAATGCCACACAGCACCTGAGGGGAAAGCAGGGATTCACAGGCAGCGGCTACTCAGCCACTGATACTGATGTCCAGGCACTTGAAGGACTTGATGCACCATGGTCAGGAGGTGGCTCTCTGCTGATGAGAGAGGAAGATGGGGAAGAGCATAACCCTACAAATCACTTCAGCTTTGACTTGGTCAGTCACAATGTGGGGACTTGAGGTGAAAGAGTATATCCTGTGATGATGGAATAAGCATGGACAAAAAGTATATGTGAATCCTTGAAAAAGAGGAAAAAACTTCAATGGTTGTGAACTAGTCACAACAGCAGAGGCTGTAAAGGACATTGCGTCTGGTGCGTGGGGCTGGCGGGGCCCAGGACAGGACACCTCTCTCTTCTGGCCTGCTTACTGTTGACTAGCCACTGATGCTTTGTCCCATGTGATGGCTTCTCCGCTTCCTTCCTGCATAGTGGGAATTCCCAGTTGTCTAACCAGATGCAGCCTTATTAAAGGTCTGCAGGATAATTCAATGGAACAAAGAACAAACAAACTAAATTCTTAGCTTTTGAAATGTATCTCTTTCTATGGACTTGACACCCAAGGTTTTTTTTCTACCGTCTGAAATAATTGCAAGGACAAGATGTCATTGTTTTCCAGAGTCCTCATTTATGACATTAATTAAGGTCATGCAAAGAATTCATGACTTCAGCAAAGAAACAGGAGATAGAAGCCTCAGTCCCTTGTTCATAATTTTAGGTTTGGCAGTCCACAAAACTGTAACTACTCACATTAATGTCTGAGGCACCTTAATTTGTCCACCTCACCGAAACCAGTCTGAATGTTGTCTCCTGTTCTAGCTCAGCCATTATTCTTAGTTTACTGCAGACATAAAGTGTAGACAGCTGAGCTAGTCACTACAGGCTCTAACAGTCAATGGAAAGAAACAGACACTTTTAGGGTGCAATTCATCTAATCTATTTTATATGTATGCTTTACAATGAGCTACTTTTACACTCTAAGCAACTGCATTTAGACACCTGAGAACAACTCAAAGATTTCAAAATGAGATGAGGAAAAAACACAGAAGAAATGAAACAGCAATTTAATTTCTACATAACCTCAAATGCAGAAGGCACACTGTCCTAGAAATAAATATCTTTTGAGTATATGCATATAATATTTCAGGTTATGGGAAAAAAAAAAGAATGCAGGCCTCATAATGGTCTGCAGATTTCCACATTAAGTTACTCCCAACCTGGAAATATGGATATGCTGTCCAGTATTGTGCTGGAGTAAAGTTCATTGTACGTGAATTTATCAGTTTATGCTAAAGCAAAAGCAGAGATGTATTTGCTTTTTCTATCTTATCCAATACATGAAATTCATTTTATGACTAGGACTGGAATTGAGTCAACTACTCAAATTTAGGTGTACAGGTCCTCCCTCCCAAGGACCTGTCTCTCTCCATTTCCTGGGTAAGAACATGGCATATACTTCAGAAAGATGGACAGTGGTATTGACTGCACCCTCAGCAAGTTTGCTGATGACACCAAGCTGTGTGGAGCAGTTGACATGCTGGAGGAAAGGAACGTCATCCAGAGGGACCTGGACAGGCTTGAGAGGTGGGCCCGTGCCAACCTCATTAAGTTCAACAAGGCCAAGTGCAAGGTCCTGCACATGAGTGAGGGCAATCTCATGCACAAATACAGGCTGGGCAGAGAATGAACTGAGAGTAACCCTGAGGAGAGGGACTTGGGGGTGTTGGTGGATGAGAGGCTCAATATGAGCCAGCAATGCGCACTTGCAGCCCAGAAGGCCAGTTGTATCCTGGGCTGCATCAAAAGTAGCATGACCAGCAGGTTGAGGGAGGTGATTCTGCCCCTCTACTCATCTCTGGTGAGACCCCACCTGGAATACTATGTCCAGCTTTGGAGCCTCCAACATAAGAAGGACGTGGACCTGTTGGAGTGGGTCCACAGGAGGGCCACAAAGATGATCAGAGGGCTGGAGCACCTCTCCTATGAAGACAGGCTGAGAGAGTTGGGGTTATTCAGCCTGGAGAAGAGAAGACTCCGGGGAGATTTTATAGCATCCTTCCAGTATCTGAAGGGGGCCTACAAGAAATCTGGAGAGGGACTTTTTACAAGGGCATGTAATGAAGACAAGAGGTAATGGTTTCAAATTGGAAGAGGGTAGATTTAGGTTAGATATCAGTGAGAAATTTTTCATTGAGGGTGGTGAGATACTGGAACAGGCTGCCCAGAGAAGTTGTTGAGGCCCGATCCCTGGAAGTGTTCCAGACCAGGCTGGATGGGGCTTTGAGCAACCTGGTCTAAGGTTGGAACTAGGTGATCTTTAAGGTCCCTTCTAACCCAAACTATTCTATGATTCTATGATTCCAAGATGGCTTCACTGGGTGCATAAGTGTAAGTTAAAGCATTAATACAAAGCAGACAGGACTTCCAGTCAGAGACATCATATAGACATGTTTTGTACTGGTGCCATCAGTCATACAATGGGCCTGGGAAAGCACTGGCCCTTGGGGAAAGCACAGGTACCCTACTTCCCTGGGACACCCTGTCCCTATCTATGTGTGGCCTCTCCCCATATCGCATCAAGGCATGACCCATGAAAACCACTGCAGCCATCACATTTTTTGAGTCATTTACATTTTTGTACAAGCTTGTTTCATACAGCATATCCTAGAAGACAAACCACACAAATATAATGCAAATAGACATGCAATCTGTTGGAGCAGTGCAGCTGTTTCGTGACAATGATCATTGATAACTCAGGCTCTGTACTAAAGTAGTTCCAGAGATCTCAAGAGGATATGTATAAAATGCTTAAGAGGAGGCACTTCCTCCACATTTCCATGACTGTCAGTCCCTTGCTCAACTTCATGAAGTCCATGAACTGCCTCAGTTAATTAATTCCTGCATTCCCTGAGGAATCGCTGCTCTCAGGTCCAGGCAGCATGGGTATCTGCCGAGATAGTAAACACTCCCCTCTTCCTGGGTACTATGCTTCTCCTCTTTTTATCTCCTATTTCCTTCCCCCCAACAATGGTTGCTTCTCTTTTTTCTCTTTATCCCTTTTCTTCCACCTTCTGAGATCCCGCAGGGAGAGGAGAGACCAAGCGTGAGATCTCTGCACTAATTCCAGCAGGGAACTAGACAGAGAGAGAGAACAAGGTCTTAACAGGTCAGATGAGAGAGCTCAGAATGGGAAATAAGACATGGGGTAGCACAGGGAGGGCAACAGGGAAAGAGAGACTGGAAGGAAGACAATAGAGACGAAAGGAAAGAGAACCAGAGAGAGAAATTTAGGAAAGGGACAAAGTGAGAGGAAATTAACTGGAAATGGATCTGAAAGTACTGTGAAGCAAAGACAGAAAGGAAGATAAGTGTTAAATAAGGAATAAAAGTGACAGAACCTGAGAAAAATATATTAAGGATGTTTCTGCGAGTGCTGCATTTTGCCTGATAGGAAACATGGCCCCAAATAACAGAGCAAAAGATGAGGAAAGGCTTACTGGTTATTCAGTATAATTTTTCAGGGTGAGAGAATAGGTGAGGCATATTTTTGCTGGGAGGAGTCTAGTGACTGGATGCTTTATGTGGAGTAGGAAAATACACTGACTGTATTTCATGTGTATTTACAATCTTGCCGCTAGATTTTTGAATATTTTTACATACATTAATGTGTGTGATGTGGCTGTGGAGTTCATGGTTTTATACTAAAGGTGTGTATTGACCAAAACATGTAAAAATGTCAATCCTGGTGGAAAAGCAGAGCAGAGAAGGCAGCCTTGTTGTGTCTGTTGAGCACTCTGCAGAGGTGAAAGCAGAAGGTGGCATAGCACTGGCAGCTCAATTGTAATTTGGCTAGGGCTTGTCTACATGTGGAAATTTTCAGTACTAGCTTTCCAGATGACAAGTTTGGGCTTAATGTTTTGCACCATGAGTAATTCAGTTTAGTCCATTTTGGAGGTGGATTAAAATAAATCACACAAAGGCAGCAGTAGCAGAGATTAATTCACTTAGAGAGTGAGGTGAGGGAAGTGCGTGAGTGAAAAACAACTGTTTTGCTTAAAAATCCACCCTCAAACTGATTTTATAATAGCTCCCCTGTGCAGGGAAGCCTTTAGTTCCCTTGCAGTGCTGGGAGCCCACATCAGGACTTACGCACTAAGCAAGCCATTATTATGGAGGCAGAGTTGCATAAAACTTCAAGCAAGCTGTGAGCCTTGCAAGGCACTCCACTCATCTCCAATTTGAGGAAAACATCACAGGGCTATTTCTTTCCTCATTTTTGTTTCAAATGCTTTAATCTGCCCCAGGATCCGCTGCCACTTGCATTTCACAGCATGCCAGGAGGAGGATCCCGGGGCCTTTCTCTTCCATTTTTTTTGTGTATCTCCCCACAGCCTCCTTTTGTTGGCTTGGCTGGAAAAAGGTCTGAGTGGGTGTAATAACGGATTGCTGCCTTAAATCATAAAGAGCAGAAGCCCTTACCTCTGGGCTGGAGTAATGCGAGGGCTTGCTGCCGTCACTCTCGCTGGAGCTGCTTTCGCTCTCTGAGTCAGACTCTGAGCTGGTCTCGGATTCACTGGAGCTGCTGCTGCTCGACCCCTTGCTGGAGAGTCCCGAGGCTCGGGCGTTGGACTGCGGCACCACCAGGCTGCCAGCCCCACACACAGCCCACCGGGGAGGGGGGAGGGAAGAGAAGAAAACAAGGACATAAAAAAACCCACATGTAAAAACGATGGTGTTTTCGGGAGCGTACCTATCTGAATGTCCGTGAGCTTGTCTCCGCTGCTAATGAACGGTGAAGTGAGTTCAACATTACATTGGGGGAGAAATATGGGGTTACCCTCATATCTATTTAAATCCATAGCCTTTGCCACCTCTTCTTCATCCGAGGGAGGGTCAAGTTTTCACTTCAGCTTGTCTCTTTTCTCATTCAACAGACGTTTTAGGATATATTAAAAATATCAAACGCTAAAAAATAGAGTATAGAAAGCAGTGTTACACAGTCTAATGAACACTCTGCACAGAGGTGAAAGCAGGAGATGAAAAAGGTGAACAGTTACGAAACGGAGTTGAACTCCACACACAGTACCAGTCATTTATAAGTAGTAATAGCAATAGTGATAATAATAACATTAATAATATAACCACACTGGAGATTCCGACCCCCATCTTTTGTTCTGCACACTTTTCCACCTACCCATAAATGATGTGGTTACCTGTATATACCATCTGGATATTGACAACTGCAGGATCTAAGACTCTGATCCTCCAAAAACTTGAAGAGCTCAGGCTTGTGTTTTTGCGTGTCAGCAGTGCAGTGCTGTCAGCAGAGCTACTTGCCTTCTTAAAAGTTATGTTTGCATGCAAGTGTTTGTATTATCAGGCCTGACAGCAAAAGAAATGTATACTTTCCTGAAATAGTTGACCATGCATATTAAAAATATCACAGTCATAAAGACTTGAGTGTGAAATGTCCTATTAAGTCATCCAGCTTATTCCCCAGGCAATGGAAGATTGTTCCCTATAGCAGGGTGCATTTTCTAGTGAGTTGTCCAATTTGATTTTAAATGACTTGAATGCAGGTTTTACTTTTACCCCTGGGAAACTTCTCTGCAAACTAACCCAAATTCCACTGTCAGGAATTTCTTCCTACATTCAACCTGAAGTTGCCCTTTTAAAATTTATTGTTGTTACTTATTATTTCATCCTCTTACTAATAGTTACTATGATAAATTATCCTCCTCCCTTTTTGCTTTCACATATTTGAAGACTGTTTTCCTGCCCTACTTCAGTCATCTTTCAGACAAGGCCTTACACATTTACTTCTTCTGATCTTTCTTCATAAGTCATTATCTCCAGGGATATGGGATCATTTTTATGGCTCTTTTCTGAACTCATTCCAATTTGTCTGTATCTCTCTGATAACAGGATGCCCAAACCAGAGTGCAGCATTATAGATGGGTTCTCACTAGAGCCCTACAATGAAGGGCTATTACCTTCCTGCTCCTTGATGCGTTGCTTCTGTAAACATATACCCGAGCTGTGATGGAATATATAGTCCATTAACACGCCTACATCTCTTTCAACACTGCTTTCTCAAGAATTCCTCCATTGATAGCTACATTTTAGATTATTTCCTTCCAGAGAGATTAGCTTTTTTTTCTTCATACCAGATCTCATTTTCTTCTTTACCACACATGCTTCTAGCTCCTTTTGATTTATTTCTCTGCCCTCAGAGGTGTCTGCAGCAACTTCTAATTTAGTGTCAAATGCAAACTTAATTAAATGGTTATTCACTTCCTTTTCCAGATCATTAATGAGACTGTTAAATAAACCCCACACGAAACACACCGGTACCCTAATAACCATCTCTTCCCAACTCCATTCACCGGTGTTAATCATTACCCTTGTTTATGCTCCATCAGTCCAATACTGTGGCTAATGCAATGTGATCTTGGAGATGCATTTTCTGAGAAATAGTATCTAATAATTAATTACGGTTCTGCTATGTTGCACCTAATGAATTGTCTTTACCTGCTAATGGTGCATTTTATTCTGGAAAAGTGGTACCTGACACCTGACACAAGCCACATATGACAGGCAATTGCTGGGGCTTTGAGAAGAGGCCAGACGATCAGAGATGCAGTTTGAACTCCATGATTCCCTACGGCCACACAATTCCTGGCCCTTTCCCCGCCTCCTCCAACATATGCCAGCCTTTCCCCACTGGACCACCTGTCTTGCACAAGCCAGTACTCCCACCATATCGCCTTTACTTATAGCTATACCCCTTGCCTTTTGCTCGGAAGCGGCACGGCTGCCCATGGCTTTCTTGCTCCAGACAGTTTCTGGTTGCCTGGGGAATCGTGCCGCTGTTGGAGAGCTTTCTGCACCCTTCAAGGCACAGCGGGGCCAGGCAGTGCAGAAAACCTCACCTGTGATCTCACCTTACTAATTAAAGCAAGTTAAATAAGCAGGAGAGGGAGAAGCTGACAGCCATTTATATTTTTGACCTTTATTTCCGTCATTGTAACCATCAGGCGATAGCGAGAGGCAAAAGTAAAAGCTCATGCTCCGGCAGGATGGCTCGGTGCTACAGGCACGTTCGCAGAAGTGCCTGCCAGCTCTTAGGCAGCTAGAGGTCTGTCATCATGCACGGACATTAGATGTCCCAATTACAATGAGCACCTTCAAAAACTCGCCTTTTGCTATTTTTGCTGTTATTCGTGATGTCTGTTTGTCTAGCCAGGTAGTTTTGGTAAATACGAGATTTCCAGGCAGCCATTTGTGTAACAGCATTAAGGCACAGAGGTGCCTGAAAGAGAAACAGCTTATAAGGTTGTAAAAATTTTCCTTCCTGGAGAAGGAAAATTGATGTTTTGTGCACTGCTTTGGGACAATGCAGTTTTCCACTTGTTGCCCAGTAAAGTCTAGATGTAAGTTGCTCACTTATATTAACAGATTACAGTCAATCCCTTGCTAATAAAATAGCGAGAGCTATATAAAGGCCCTTGTGAGTATGTTTTCTGGTTTTGATTTTTTTTTCTTTGTTTTTTTTCTTAAGGGAATATGAAAAGGTAACTGCCTTTTCTGACAGTGTAGCTTAGGGAATGCTTTTGACAGTGTCCGACTCTGATGGATTTCCAGTCCTCTCCACAACAGCATTGTGACTGTTGCCTGAAAAGTTCTTCAGCATCACAAAACATCTGCACATTTATGTCCTGCCCCTAGTGACTGTGGTTTTAATTTTTAAACCATTATTTTTGTTTGGCATTGACTGAAGTATTCAGAATTGCTATATAGGGGATGAGGGAGAAAAAACCCCACAGTAATATTTCTTTCCTGTTGTGACAGGAAATGTTTTTCTAGGCTGCTGAATAGAAATTGTTACTACAGCCATAGATATAAAATATAACTGTTGGACTCTTCACAAACATCTGGAAATCTATGTTTGCTGCTCTAATGGTAGCCAATATACTACAAAAATTTAACATTACAATATTTTCCCATTTATGCTGATACTGTTGAAGTCTCCTGTCCCCCTTCTACCTTTTCCATTTTTAAATATAGCATATTCTTATAAGGATCCTCATTATATTATAGTGACCAGAGTGAAAACAGTTGCATGTTTCTTCATGCACTCTTATTAAAAAATGACAATTATTTTAAATTGGCGACTTCCATTTTGGACTGTTCTTTCTGAAGTATGTAAGGAAGATCATGCAGTCAAAATAAAAGACTGATTTACATTTTAATGACTGTGGCATATAACATTCATGCATATTTTGCTACTGGCTTATGCCCCAGAATTAATTACTACATCATAGAAATGATACTTTTATTTTAAGCAATTAAACAACAATTTGGGTAAGAACCACTTTTCTTTAAAGCTGTCGTGGTTTAACCCCAGCTGGCAGCTAGGACCACAGAGCCGCTTGCGCAGTTCTCCCCCTTGCTCCCTGAAGGGCAGGGAGAAGAGGGAGAAAAGGAGGGGAAAGGGAAAGGAAAAAAACTTGTGGGTTGAGATAAAGACAGCTTAATAGAACAATAACGGAAAAGGAAAATAACAATAACAACAACAACAACAACAATAATAATAATAATAATAATGACACAAGTCACTCTCAGTACCCAGTGAATTGGTACCTTCCTGAGCAGTGATGATGCATTCCTCCCCCCGGCCAACACCCATTTATATACTGAGCATGACGTCTATGGTATGGAATACTCCTTTGGCCATTCCGTTTTCTCTCTATGCTTCTTCTCAGCTTCTATGGGAAGCTGAAAAGAGTCCTTGAAAAGTATAAACATCGCATAGCAACAACTAAAGTAATATATATTATTGACATTCCTTTCACAGCAATCACTAGAAAGAAAATTAACCCTTTCCCAGCTGAAGCCAGGACAAAAGCCCTTGATCGGAACATGCACTCTGACTTAAGAGACAGAGAGTAAAATTGCCAGAAGTTCAGTAACAATATCACTTAATAACCAACACACCATCTCAAATTTCTGATGAAGTATCTCCCACCATCCTGACTACATGGGACTTGGGCACCTAAACACCGTGCAAGTCTCCAACAACCTATTTTCCTGCACTGCCTAGTGGACAAGCCACCCTTCTCTGAAAAACTGCTAGATACCTTGTAGCCTCAATTTTTCTTAGATGTGCAGGTTCAGAAACACAGTGATTTGGGCACATTAATAATTCTTCCCTGCTCAAACTAATTTGTGATCCAAGTCGAAAGGTGAAGTCACCTTACTCCCTGGAGGAGCCTGAGGTTAGTTACGGTGGATGGTTAGCTCCATCATACCGCACGGCCACAGCCAGCCTTTGAACAGCACCAAGGTGGTTTAAACACTTGTGGGGGAAGGTGCAGGCATTTGCTGTTCCATCAGTGGAGAGAGATTCCCAAATCACATTGCCTCAGTGGCCCTCAGGAGACCTTTTGAGGTTAATCACGCTGGATCTGGGTCCTATCTATGCTTCATATTAAGCTGTTGCTTACAGCTGCACTACTTTCCATGATAATAAATCATGGCATTCAACACTGGCCACAAGAAGTTCCCAGGCAGCTAAGCATATGCTGCATTGCAGGAATTCAGTCTCAATGTTTCAAAGGCAGACGGCATTGATGTCTGATCAAGGTACAAGTAAAACAGATGCAGTTCTTTACCAAACTGCGCATATTTGGTAACAACATTAGAAGGATCCAGAAGAGAAAAACCCTGCCTATGGTGAAGAATTTGTGATCCCAATTATTCACCGTGTTACAATTTGAAGGTACTTTATACCTACTTTGCACAGGTATGAATAATTATCAAGAATGCAAGGCAAGGGAGAATAAGGCTGTGAAGAAAAGACTGTGCCAAGAAAACATATCAGAGTGAGCTTCTGAAATACTTTTCCAGGCACAACAAAGGCTATGCAAATGCTCATGCTTCGTATTTTGGAGTACAGTTGGTCTGTGTAATTTCACTTTTCAAGAATTATATCCAGAGCCTTCTTATCAAAAAGCTCAGTAACACTATCAGACAGTATCTGCTGTATTTGTTTTCATGTCTGAAGATACAATACTTAGCCACTGTCAGCTGCATAGATGTGATCATCTAAACTATTTTTCTTCTAGATCTCACCCTACGGTACCATCCACCAGGCACTGTGCAACTACCAAGTGGCCCAGACTCCCCATAGGAAAGAGGAATTAGTGCAAAGAGCTGACTTGAATAAACCAATGACACTGTTAGTGATCACATTGTCAACGTTGAGAGGTAAACACGGAGAAAGTGATCTGAATTTGCAGATGTCATAGACACTGGAGAAAATTCTAAGAAAGGCTGTATGAATGCTTGCAGTATTTGAAATACCCAGAAAATCTATCACTGTCTGGAAGATCAAGGCCAATTGTGGTAAAACAATACTCTGAAACAGATACCAGTCCCTTGGCTGGTATAAACTGTCATAGCTCCATTGACTTCAATTAGGCTACACTGATTTAAATGAAACAGTAAATCTGACCAAGACTCTGAAATGATATTTCAAACTCAGTGATGAAAACATATTCCACGGTTTAAAGGAGCTCTGTTGGCAGAATTCCTATTTTTATTCCAGATTAAAGTATAAGAAACACCACTTCCGTCTTCCCTTGAAGCCAACCTAAAACCCAGCAAAGGTCTTTTACAGAAAACTCGTTATCTCTTTGTTGTGAGAAGCAAATTCCACGTGGTGCTTCCTCAAAGCACAAACTGAGAACATCATGCCAAGATCTGTATAATTACCTCTGCTGCCTGGCACTGAAGATATTGCATGTCTCCCATGCACACAGTAGGGAATTCCTGTGTCGATAATTGTGAATGAATCACAGAGGGAACAGAAATGCCCACTTCTTGCTGCTGCTCCTGTGTATTTTTCAAATTCTGTTTCAGTGAAGACATCTGAAGCATGCTTACCGCTGGGGGCTATCCTGGACTTGCAGATCAGGCCATCCCAATGTTGTAACAGAACGTATGGGGATATTTTCTGATGCAACTGTAGAATGCCAAGAAATAGCACTATAGGGATAGCCTACAGAATGAATGTGGATGTCATCCATTTTTTTCAGGCCAAAATCATGCTGAAAAAAGGGAGATGACACCATAAACTCTAGAATATGCATCCGCTTGAGGACAGCCAGGTACCCCCATGGTTTAATATGTGAAGGCTGGTTCTGTATTTAACATACAAATGTTGAGCGTAAGGAGCCTCTGCTCTAGTTTTAGCTGTGCCATGTCGAGTCTGAATGACCAAATCAGTCAACCCTTCCGAGGCTTTGGTCACCATCCTAGTCATACATGTGGATGACCGAACTTGCCTGCCTTCAGTGTGTTAGAAGACATCCTTTGTTATTCTTTAAAAAGCACTTGGATATCCTTGTACCAAACACAGTACCGAAGTGACACAAATTTATGTTTTTGTACCTTTGCTAACTGAGCGTGAAACCAATTAACTGTCTGAGTTCTGTACAGTTACCAATTGTCAAAACCTATCGTTCACTAACAAAAAAAGCAGCTAGCCTTGCCATGGTTGGCTGTTCAGGCCTGAAAGCAAAAAAATGAGGCTGGGCACTTCCCTTTCTCCAGGTAAACGATTTCCCAGGAGTCTGTTAATATCTTTAGGAAACAGAGAAATGTTTTCATACTTCATTCCTATAATGGATGAGGTATGAAATGGGAGTCATGATGAGTGAGAGTCCTGGAGGTTGTTCAGCTTGTCACAATACATAATGCTTCTGTGAAAGCACTGCATTACCTTAGCCGCACCACCTTTGCACAGCACAACTAATAAAGCACAGCTGCCAAGAACAGAGTTCATAGACTCCACCTATATTTTAACACTGTCCTTGGGAGTTGCTTAAATAGTTTGTGCTGACAAGACTACAAGTATCATCTGATAATGCAAACCTAAGGTAAATCAGGTCTCTTCAGAGAGTCAAGTGTGTCCTGGGCAGCTTAATTGCCAGAATAGTCACCAAAGAAAAAGAAATTGAGAAGAAAGGCTGTTTAGAAAAACAAGCCATGAAGCTCATGCGCACACACATACAAAAAACCTCAAGAAAATTCAGTCTGGCAAGGGGCTACTTACTTAAGGCTTGGTTGATACTGGAAGCAGCAGAATCACAATTCCCACATTGAAGGAATACGGTAGGAAAGAGAAAACCACTGCAAAAATCTTTGGTTGAAAAAAACCCTCCTAAAATAAAATGCTACATAACAATTAATAGTGACATCTCTGTATAAATATCTCTATCAGGAGGAGCATGTGCCAGGGTATCTGAGATGAAAGGGTCCAACAGACCTGGAGCGGCATTAGCGTGGGGATGAAGTGATTAGTCAGCAGGCTGACAGCTGTGCTAGGAGCCTGGTGCCAGATTCCAGTGTATGCTTTCCACTGCTGCCAAGTGTTTGCTTGTCGCTCCAGATAAATGGAGCATCAGCAGTGTTTTATTTGACCTGCTCACAAGAAAAATAAAGCAACTCTGACTTCCTCGGTGTGTTTGTCGTTGACCTTGCATCAGCTGAATATGAGCAGAGAGATTCCCTGGTCAAGGAAAGTTAACTCTTTGGTAGAAGAGGAGTGATAGAGTCTTGGTAGTATAATTAGTCTCTTAATGGCCTGAAGTACAGTGACTTAAAAAGAAAAAGTGACAGGTACAGCCTACATGTCCTATACTGTCCTTGGAATATGCCCTTGGACCAGTGGCCTGGAGAATGATGAACAGCTTTGTGAATAGTCCGTGAACAGTCACCCTCCTGCCTCCAGTGTGAAATGAGGAAAACATTTCTACAGAGACTTTTTGGTGAAGTGAGGGCGGCAGAGGTAAATTGTAAGTGGACAAAGTTGCAGAGAAGATTTTGATTTTCCCCTGAGACCAAGGGCAATGACTTTTGTGTGTTTTCCTTCATATGTACCCCAGAAATTTTATTTTTCTCCCTTTCCTTCATCAATTTGGTCATGTTAGGAACTTTCTACTTGAGATCCCCTCTGTTGTCTGGTCAAGGCCAGCTTGTGCTGCTGGGTGGAAATCAGACACAGTGTCTTTGAATTACATGTCTGAAAGGGAATGTAGAATACATGCTTTTTTGACCTTTAATGCCCTTGATGTGTGAGGGTTCTCCTTCATGGTGGCTAAGGTGCTACAGAGTGACAGCCATACTCCAGAAGCAGCATTACTCAAAGGGCTCTCTTGGGAGATACACCTTTTGCTCTTCTTCTCTAGGAATCTAGCCTTCACATCAGATCTTTTTCTTTTTCATTCCAAAAGGCCCAGGGAAGGGGTAGGAAACCTAGACAGACTTTGCAAGAAGGAAAAGGGACTCCTTTGAGCACTTGTAGATACATGGTACTAGTGGCTGAGACTGTGGTCAGGCATAGTTTTTCCATACCCAATAATACTGAAGCTTTGGATGTCTTCTGGCACTCATTGTTTCCTGGTAATAACCAAGTGTGTTCTTCTGGACACTGCTACTATCCATTCCTTCTTCTTTTCCACCTGTCTCTCCTCCCCTCCTCACTTTGAAGAAGTTCCTTTCCTGGCAGCATCAGGAGTTGCTGCACACAATTGCCAGTGGTCTCCAGAGAGCATGAGTTCATCTGCCCAGGGGAGATCAGATTACTTAGGTTCACTGAAGAAGGTAACTATCACTGGAGATGAGCTCTGTTCCACTTCCCATGATGTGAGTAAAAAATGTGCCTGCATGTCATTGGTTTGCATGATAAGCCAGATATGGAATAGAAGCTCAGGGCTCAGCTGTCAGAAGGTCTCATTAGAGTGGGCTAATGTGAAAGTAAAGATGTCATGAGGCTCTGCGCAAGTTGTTTTGGCCACAGGGAAGCACCTGAAATGCTGAAACCTTCCGTCTGAAGAATGACTTCTGGACTGATGGTCCTTCAAGAGAAAGGGAGAGCTCTATAGGGGTCCCTTTTTCACAAAATCTTGATGTCACATATGACAGTAGGAGGGGAGATCCTTGTGCTTCAGCAAAATAAGAAATCAGGAAGTTATACCTGAAGTCAGTGAAAATAGGAAGAAAGGCTCTAATTTGGTGAGGGGTGAATGGAAATACAGAGCTTAAAGAGTGACAAGGACTAAGGACTGTTTATAAGTCCGCTGGCAGGAGGTCACCTGAAGACCTTAACCAAGCCAATTTTCTGACTTTGTGAACACATAAGTCATGTAACTCATACAGTCAGGACCTTTGCACAACTATTGTGCAGGGCTTAAAAAAATTACTAACAAAGAATGTAGCTCAGATAAATCGAGGTGGAATTGGACCCTCTTGGTCAGATCTTGATACAGCTGGCCAGCAAGGTAGAGGATAGTGGGTTTGTAGGCATACAGTTTTTCTGCCCTTAACTTACAAGGGGCCTAACTGCTGTCTAACTTCAGCACTCAAAAATGCCCTCTGGAGATTGCCACCTCTCTTGATTGACTAGAAGGAATCTAGGATCCTAACTGTCACTTAAACACTATGCCTGGTATGCCCAACACCATGTCCATTGTGATCTGGATGGGAAGCAAAGGAGGTTTAGTTCAGACTCTCATAATTTCCCTTTCAGGGTTCAGTCAACTCTCTCCACTTGTCCTAAAGACTGGGAGTGGTACACAATATGAAGACCTATATGCACTCCTAACTCAGTACTCCACTGTTTCATTAGAGCACTATTAAAAGTTGATCACCTGTCAGATTCAATGATATCAGTACTACCCATCTCAGGAACAGATCGTCCATTAACAGTTTGAAGGTGATTCCAGTGGCTTGGTCTTTGGTGGGATAGGCTTCAACCCACTGGGAGAGATGTTGCAAAGATAAAGGTAATTGAGCGTCAGAACAGATCATCAGTGAAGATGTGGAATATCAGTCATGGTAGTTGCAGAAACTAGGCTAGGCAAAGACCTGTCTGAAAAGGTTTAGGCAGAATTGATCTTGTCTAGATTTAAGAAAAAGGATTAGATGAACTTGGATTTCTGTGGGCAAATGTACATAGGTATCAGAATAGTCATAGCAAGGAGCAATGCAAAATGTTCTGTGGAAAATGTAGAGTGGCATTAATCCACGATCTTCAAAATGTCTCGTCAGGAGAATTTGATACTGATTCCCTGGAAATTAACCTGGATGTTGCTTTTCTGGTCTCATTTATTTCCTAAAGCATGAAGTATGGCTGTACTTCTGTCCAAGAAAACAGCAAGTTTTGCTTCTGAGTGACAGCTTCATGAAGCTGCAGAAGACAACCACTGCAGTGCAGACTAGGAAAATCCTCATCTGCATTGGCTTACCATCACCTTATTTCAGAGTTACTGTTAACATAACTCATGTTGTGGCTGACCATCTAAACGGACAGCTTTTTATAATTTTCAGACAAAGTTGTACCTCGCTTCAGCACGGCAGTCTTTTGCCTCAGTCAGCAGGGACCTGGGTATGGTTCTGCCTTCCAAGACCTCTCGCTAAGCTCTGAGAGTCCAAATACAGATGAACTTGTGCAGATAAAATTACTAACTACCATAATGGCTGTCCAAATGGGTGCAATAAATTTCAGCGTGAGACAAACTCTCTCAGGTTTTACTGACTCTTAATGTTGCTGCTGCCAGCTTTAGTGTTACTCTTTGACTCAAGCCATATTCTGTTGTCTCCCAAAGGTCTTTTCGGCCCGTCAGCTCTAATCAATATGCTGCCTTGAGAAGGAGCTTGTTTTAAGTAGGTTTGCTCACCATAAAGAACCATATAAAGAAAATTTGACTTCTACTCCTTGTCAGCATATATCACTGCCTATGCAGAGCAGCATTTAGATGGTCTGTTAGTGGAATCCAAGTGCTCTCTTTTATACGTTTCAAGAAATGACAAATGCCTGGAAAAAATGCATAGTTGTTCTACAGAAGACATTAGGCAGACTGAGGAATGGCAAGCAGAACAGCTAATAAAGCCCAGAATTGTAGCAGAGAGGATGTTAAAAGCTAATTAGTTTGAGATTATTTGAAGACTTGTAAAAGGTTCTTCTGTTCTCCCTTCTGATGTAAGTACAGCTTGTTTTCCAGCAACATGCAAAACTATTTTAATATGTTTTGAGAAAGACTTGCCCAGGATATGCTGTTTACCTATTGTTGACATACTATCTCAAAATAAAGTATGTTTAAAACCAATTTTCAGCTGTTGAATATTTGCCTGGGGTGCAGCCTTAGGTTTTCAAGGGTCTGAGTCACTGGGAAAAATACTTGTCCCATTCTGACCAGGCTCAGATTCTCAACCCCTTATTCTCACTTAGTAGCACTGAACTTTACAGCTTGGATTGGAGTACCCAGAAGTCCTGAAGAGCAGGAATGGTCTGTCTAGTGAGGATATCAGGATCTGACCCACTGTAGCCCAGCAACACAGTGTGCAGATACTTGATGAAGGATTTTGAAATAGAAAGCAGTCCCTACTAGTAACCTTTGCTGTGCTTCCCTCAGGTATAATGTGGCCTGTGAAAAACAATGAATAAGTATGATAAGCACAAATATATAAATCTATGTTAAGAAAGAGTTACATAAATTGCCCCTTACAATTCAAAGGAAAACTCAAATGTGAATTGCATCCTTTTGTTAGATGTCATCCATGGAAAGCAAACACGAGGTTTATTCATGCACACACAGATGATGAGGGGAGGCAGAAATAAATTACAAAGTAAATATAATTTTATTTGCTTTATTAATCTAGAATGTGGTACCAATGTGTCTGGACTCAGTGGCTCCCCAGCTGCACCCTCCTGCAGGATGTTATCAATCCCTTATTTCTGTGAAATGTGCTACCAACTAGTAGGAAAAGCACTAGAACTGTATGACATTTTAATAAAAAAAATTAGTCTTACACCATGCTGTGTCCTGATGTAGTTAAACTTATATCTTCCAATATACCTTTCAATCCATATCTCATATGTTTTGCTGTTCATTAACTACCATGCATCTTGTTAGGTTTCTTATGAATTTACAATATCACTAAGGCATGCCTAGGTGCCTTTGCTTGTTCTTCAATGTTATCTTTTGTTCTCCCAGGCAGGCAGAAAGGAAATGCACACATGGTAGTGGGGAGAGAGCACAGGAACAGGGAGAAATATTGCTCATTGGTGCTGCTTCTCCCTCTCAGTGGCATAACAAGCTATTGCTGCCTTCTTCCTCTCTCTGCCCTCGGGCTAATAGTCCCTTTCTGGCACGCTGGTCTTACCGTAGTATCTCAAACACCCCTCTGCCTGCCTGAGGTCCTGCATGGTCTAGGATGTGCTGCGTGAAGTGGTGGGCCTCTTCAGAGCGTGAATTTACAGTTAGCGGTGTGATCCAGCAGGGAGACTGTTAAAGGTGTAGGACTCAACATGTGCTGCTGCTAGGAGTTCAGTGCCCAGCTGTGAGGATATACAGTCAGTATTTCTTTAAAAGTGTATCAGGTCACCGGCCTGCAGCTGGGAAACAGCTCGGGGAAAGCGGAAGATTCTGCACAAGAGCTTTGCAGAGAAGATGAGATGGACAGATAGATTTCCAGGAGAGTATGGTTTTCCATAGTCAGTGCAGCAAGAAAGTAATTCTTTGGGACTTTTTTTACCACCTTGACATGACTCTAAACCCTGCTAGTCAAGCCTCAGCTTGGGGAGAAAGATCAAGTGTTGGGTTTTTGCCATTAGCTTAGACACTAGGGGAAAGAGCTAGATGATTTTGTTGATAACTAGCTTGAAGACCCCAGCAGGCCTTCAGACAGTTTTATTAATCATAAAAGTCATTAAAAAGAGCCAGTTCCTTAGGGGCAAAGTAAAAACAAAACCTCAGAAGAATGAATTAGGGCAGGCATCCGCCATTCCTAAGAGCACTCAGTTCACATTCTGAGCAGGGAACTGAAAGTGAATACTTAGGAGTGAAACTCCCAAGCAATATAACCAATTGCTTTCTCAGGGAAGGGGCAAGCACTTTCTTACGGACTTAGATTGCAGCAAGGAAAGATATTGATGGGCTTTGTGTACAGCTCAGAGGTACTGAACTTTCAGACAGTTGACTCGGAGGCTTGCATGTCACATCCAGAATCAGCAAGATAGTTTTCCCCTTTGCCTTTGCATTTGTCCTTTCCTCTTTCATTTTTTCACTTTCTCCTTGCCTCTCCCTTTTCCCCTTATCTTTCCCTTTTCTTCTTGCATTACCTTGCCTTTTTTTTTAAAAAAATGGATAGAGATAACATTTATTTGCCCATATGCCACCATCCAGTGCCTGTGCTCTGTCTCAGCAGTCTTTAGCTGCCTTTGCCACATGAACCTGTCAGGCCCCTAAAGATGTCTTACATATCTTAGGGCTTCTCAAGTGAGTTTAGATGCCTGTGTTAAGGTACCTGAATCCCATCTTAACTTTGTCACCTCACAATTGTGAAGAAATCCTTCCAAAGCAGCCCAAATGTGGAACAATGCATTGCTATCTTTCTCAGTCTGCAGACAACCAGAATTGATTCTGGGTTTATTTATTGATAAAAGGTATAAACTTTCCCAAACAAAATTGGCTTTATAGGGATGTTGACCACAAAATGCAATGGTAGCTTAAATGTAAGCATGTATTTCTCTTATTTTTACTGGACTGCCTAGTGTCTGCAACACTAGACATAATTTTTGGACTTCTGTGGCCTGGGCTTGGGAAGACTCAGGCAAGACTTGATGCACCACTATAAGCAAAGGCGATCACCTGTCTGGAAAGCAGCTTTGCAGACAAGGCCCCAAGGGTCCTGACGGACTCCAGGTTTACCATGAGCTAGCAATGCACCCTCAGGCAAAGGCAGCCAACAGCACCCTAGACTGCGGTAGGACAAGTGTTGCCAGCAGGTGTAGGGAGGTGATCCTTCCTCTCTGCTCAGTCCTGGTGAGACACTTCTGAGGTACTGGATCCAGGTCTGGGCTCCTCAGTACAAGAGAGACATGGAGTGACTCCAGCAAAGTGCCTTGAAGATGATTAAGCAATTGGTGCACCTTTCACACGAGGAGAGGCTGAGATGACTGGGAGGGATAAACACCTGATAGGAGGAAGTAAAGAAGACAGAGCCAGGCTCTTCTCTGTGGTGCCCAGTGACAGGACAAGACGCAAAGGGCACAAACTGAAATATGGGAGGTTCCATTTAAATATAACAAATTTTTTTTTTTTGCTGTGCGGATGGTCAAACACTGGAACAGGCTGCCCAGAGAGACTGTGAAATCTCCATCTTGGGAGATACTCAAGACCCAACTGGACACAGACCTGAGCAACTGCTTTAGCTGTCCCTGCTCTGAGCCGGGGTTGGCCTGGATGATCCCCAGAGATGCCTTCCAGCCTCAGCCATCCTGTGACCCTATGGGACTAGCTTAGGTACTACAAACTGTGGTGCTCTCTGGGAACACAAAGCTCAGTGGGGTATGAAGCCCACCCAAGAAGCTGGATAACTACATGGGCACTGAATTGTTCTGAGCTCCATTTGGCTGTGTGTCCTCCCATTATGTGTTTAAAGCTCACTCAAAGGGCTATATAAGTCATTGCCCCAACTTGACTGAAGTGTAGACTTGGCCTCAGGCACCAACACTACAGCTGAAACCACGTGCCAGCTGCGTATCACATGTTGGCAGCTTCACCCCCTGCTCCATCCTTTTGCAGGCTACTCCATGCTTGCCAGAGTAAAATGGACTCTGGGGGTGTTACTAGGTTCATTTGCTGCATTTGGTGTATTTTACAGCAGGTGGAAAGTGCAGCAGCAGCAGCCACAGGCTGGAAAGCTTCCTTCTCCTTCAAATATTTCTGGATCTGTTTCCGAATGTGGTCAGCAATGTCTGAGGCAGCCCATCAGGTCATGCTTTATTTATTTAACTGTAGTTTACAGCACCTCCCTCACCTCCCTCCTTCTATAAAACCTTGCTGTTAGGAGAGTGCTTTACATTTTTTTTGGAGTATCTCTCAAGTGCAGTTGTCTAGCATCACTGCCCAGAGCAGCTGCTGACAATGCCAATGCACTGAGCGCTGCAAAATCCTTCCTTTTTGAAATCAAGAACAGAAAAGATCATCATGAAATAATGGACTAATGTGGCCATTCTATCTATGCTGCTCATAAATTAGATTTTGAACCTGGCAATTGCAGGGTAATTAGGAGGATAGTAGCTTTCCTGCAGGAACATATATTTCCTATTCTGCCTGCCTGACACACTCCAGTTTAATTTTTCCTTTGTTCACTCAGCTCAGAGAATGGCAATTACCAAAGGTGATAGCCTAGTGGCAATTTTTGAATCATGAAGAGACTTAGCAGAGCAATGAGAAAAAAAAAAAAAAGGACAGGTATCACTAGTAATTAAAATAATTTTGAATTAAAAAGACTATTTCAATAATTGCTTTTGTACTATAATCGTTACCACGTAACCTATCCTTATGAATTACTAATACAGTGAAATAACACTACTGTGGAGAGTGAGCTTAAAAAGACAGCTTTCCTAAACACGTAACCTCATCAGTGAGAGATAATTAACATTTGGGCAGATGTTTCGGAACGGTAGGTGATGCCATGGCTCTGATCACTAACAGCCATGCGATTTCTTAAGACCTCCTTCCCCCTTTGGCCCTGTCAGAGAGGCACAGGAAACAGAGCAGGAATTCCCGTCTCGGGTGGCCAGAAGAAGGTTTCACATTATTAAAATAGATGATTTCCTTCATCTAAGAGCCTCTGAGGAGCATAAATTACAAACAACATCAAAGCAAGTGAAAAGTTTTAGAGCAGACTGTCAAAGAGACTGCTGGGGTTTCCTTGGTACATTTCCATTTTTAAGGAGTCTCAGCAATTTACTTTCTTTCTCAAAACAATTCCATATGTCTGTGGATTATTTACGGTTGTTTTGATTTTTGTTGTCAAGGGTTTTAAAGAAACAATATCACAATTATTTAACATGGGGAAATAAAGTTAGACAGACAGCGCCTGCAGTAACAAATTACTGGGATGATCTCATGGACTAAAACTTTGCAGACTCGTTTTGTGCTCTCCAGGGTTAGACAGCATGAATCTAGATACAAAGAAAAGCAGCATAGCCAACTGGAAATAAGTGTAAGTCTGACGGTCTACAAATACAGCAACTAATTATTCATGTTGCCATCACTTATTTTACAGGATGAAACACCATGGCCAGTGTGGCACAAGAATAAGGGTTGTGAGATACACTGGCCCAGATCTGAAGTAGACCTGAGAAGACTTTGTTTAATGATTATTGGAATTCATCTGATAGAAAGCGCAAAGGCCAGCTGTGGTCTTAGATTAAAAGCCATCAGGGCAAGCTGTGAACGGATTCATAATAGCTTCCTAACTTAGGGTAAAGAAGCGACTATTATTAGAAAAGGCTTGGAAAGACTATGTGCTGACGAGGTTATTAACTAGTCCTGAGGAGGTGGCTCCTGCTGAGTGTGGGTTTTAAGTGGTTTCCCTGCAGGGGAAGGTTGTCATTAGTCGCTGGGACATGGACCATGCAGGAGACTGGTGTGTCACACCTCAGCCTGTAGTTCCTGCCTGCAAGGCCACAGGTATATTCAGCAGCGATCTACAAGCTAGATACCAGGCTGTATTGACCACATCCAGGAAACCAGGCTCCATCTACGCAGTGAAGTAAGCAGGAAAAAGGATGGGTCTCTGAGAAGCATTGCCACCTCTCTGGATCACACTGTGGAGAAACATTGCCATGTCTCTGGGTCACAATAAAGGCTGTGGAGAACCTGACCAAAGAGCCCCAGGTCCCTGGGGCAGAGACTGACTACAGAGGGACACTATCCAACCAAGTCAAATGCTTACAGTGTGTGACCAAGCAGGAGATGCCGGTTTTAAGCTCTGTCATTCTGTGGGCCTAAGCTTCTGCTGTGTTGTGATGGCAGCATGTAACCATGCAAAATAACGATCCTTAGGAAGAAAGCACAAGTCTGAACACTTTATTTTCCTTTAAAGGAAGGATCCCTCTTTTATTTCACATGTGCATGAACGTGTAGGTGTCTGGCCAAAAAAAGAAAAAGGGAAAAAGGTCTATATTAATTGTTTCCAAGCCTAGCAGCAAATGCCAGATTCCTAAATCTGTCATTTACTGCTGGTGAATTATTCCAAAAGTTATTTGTAGTTCTTACCTAGTAATTCTTCAAAAAGTATTTCCATACATGTTGCATCAATAATTTAAAAGCTGCAACTGCATATGATTTTCAGAGTGACCTCTGATTCGAGTTTGATGACCAAGAGAGGATAAGAGCAGAAGACTAATCATACATGATAATCATGTGACATGAGAAGGAAATGCTAAACTGTGCATCACTAATGAGTTCGCTCTCATGGGTGTACTTCCCTGGGCTGAACCGTAACACCATCAGTCCTCCATGCACCCTTGGCAAGGACTGAAGAATATAGTCTTTGATTGCCTTACTCAATGCCTTGAGTTGACTTGAACGCTTGTGAGGAGCTTGGTTGAAACATGAGCTGGCTTCTTTTCAGTTTTTCCTGATGCAAAAGTAACTGGATGTAGTTCCATCTCACGTCAAGCTTATAATTTAAAGCTGATTACCTTCTGCATTGAATGTGTTTGATAAGTCAAAGCTCTGATTCATTGGTTCAGGTCTTGATTCTGACCTTGATTTGATGACTGTGCTGTCCACTGTTAATTAGCTTGTTGTGGTTCTGCTAATGATGTATTTTACATTTGTTTGCTTATTTTTAGTATACAGGGCTGGCTTATTCAGTCCTATTGTAACATGAGTCATGTCAACTAAAGATGTATGTAACTTAAATAAGGTACTTCCCAGCCGTGTGGCCCTGCAACCAAATAAACAACTCCACCCCCCACAAGATGGTATCAAGATTAAAACAAAGCTACTAAAATGCTGTCTTAGTTAGCAATTAAACTAAAAAACCCCTCAAGGTTGCAATACTACCTTTAACAAGCTCTTTACCAGGTGCAAGACAAACCTAAGGCAATCATTTCCTTACTAAGCGAACCCTGTTTACATCTCAGCTTTGGAAACATATGTTGTTAATTTTAGACTTGCAGTTGCCATGTGAGCTGCATGTCACTTCTGAAAAAAAAGAAAAGTGTGACTTTTGGGGGTAATTATTTTTTCAGCACAGGTGCAGAAAGTGCATTTGAGCACCCTAAACATTCATACAAGCTGAGCTTTGACTCAGTCTAACTGCAGCCTATAACAACCTGAAAACAGTATCATGAAATCTATTCTTTCAGGCATGGTATGGCCTTAATAAAAAGCAGCGCAGAATTTCTTAACTTAACGGAGGCTCATCTTTTCTCCTTCCAGATTTTACCGTCCCTCCACGATCTCCCTTTTCACACTGGCCAGACTACCCACATGTTTCACCACTTCTTCATCCTTGCATCTCTTGGATTAACTGGAGAAGCGACTGGCGGGTCCATGCAGTTGAGGAGTTTGCAGTTACCAGTCCTTTCAAGCTAACCTCCCAATTCAACAGCTGAACACTGGTGCATCATATCAACTCCAAAGCAGCCAAGGAGTACATTCTGACACTGTAGTATGTCTTCTCCATGTGGGGCAGAGGGAATTCATTTGCCATACGTTTCCTCATTTAACTAGAGAAGGTATTCATAGAGTTTGCTGTAATGTATTTAAAAGGCTGATGTGGTAAATTACTGACATATGAACAATTCAAACCAGATCCCCAATTTACGGTTGCTCCATGGTGATACCAGACTTTTGGCCGTAAAACCAACTCTAATAATTTGGATAGGGCAACTCTAAGGTAATGGCCTGGTCTAACCAGCCTGGGAGACCTTACACAGGCAGAAGAGGACAGCAATGTACAGTGGCCAATGACAGAAATTTGTCATGGCTCTTGCAATACTAATAAATGGTTAATACTATGTTTTGACCAAATGGAAGAAAAGAATAAAATACATTTGTTAGAAAATAGTGTGACGTTGGCTCAGATTAGCTAACTACATCAAATGCTAAGGCACTCATCTGCTTTAACAGTGCCCTTTGCTGCACACGTAAAAAGAATATGCATGGGGATAATGAAAGGTTCCAGGAGGGGAGCAGATATCCTTGCAACACAAGGGAAAAATTCCTGGATAATCAGGTGTCAACCTGGCCTTTTCCATCAGCATTAAATCCCTTATAATTGTTTAGGAAAATACATACATTTTTACACAATACTCAGAAAATATCAGCAGTCTGAGGTTAAAATTTGGTGGCAGCTGACAAGCAGATAACATGCTAATACACAAAATGGTATAAAAAGAGAAGTTGAACCAGAGGTCACAGCACATCTCTGTATCAATTACTGATAATCTCAGAGGAGTGTTTAGGTTTTGCTGTCTTCTCAATCTGTTCTTTGGGTTTGCACAACCGACTTTGCAGTTGTTGCTTTCCTCTTCAGCTTTAACAGAGAGAGGTGCTGTGCTGTGAATCCCTCCAGCAGGAGGAGGAAACCTGAGGGTGATCTGACAGCTGGAGGAGCTGCAAATTAGGTTCTTCTGAGAGCTTCACCTTTCAGCATTCCAATTTCAAAAACATAGGCTACTGCTTTCATGTTGGAATACCAGCACTCTTCTTTTCTGTACACTGTGCCTCTTCCCGCAAGTCCTGGGAGGTGTTTGCACGAGGGGGGTTTGCACCAAAAAGTTTCAAACTGGAAAAATGAGTGTGCTTGTTATCAGGTTCAGCAGACTGGGAATCTGCCAGGCTTTTACAAAACTGCTCATTTTCTGAGTCTTAGCTCTTTTAGCTGTTTTTTTTTTTTTTTTTTTTTTTTACTGAGCAGAGGACAAGCTCTATCTTATTAAGTGAAAACAATAGAGTGAGAAGTTGGAAATTGCCAGGAAGCCTGGGAAAGACCGACACTCAGCCGAGATTTCATTCCATGTTTTCCTGTTGACCTCACAGGCTCTCAACACAAGAGCTCTGAGTACATTAAAGAAAGGCCACAGTCTCATTTGGTCCTGTGAACATCGGCAATATGTTATGGGGACAATATACAAGCTTGAAAGGGAAAAACCGCAGCAATGTCCCCATGCCCTGGAGGTTTTGTCTGGTGCAATGCTGTTTAACCAGAGCACTGTGAGGTTTTAAATGGCCATATGAGATTTATAGTAGGTCATGACCAGATCTCTTTTCAGGGCAAAGTTTGAAAAGTCCATTTGTCTCAAAATTTAAAAAAAGAGTCTGGTAATTCTCCAAGGTTTTTCCTCTTCCTTCAGGCAACTATTTTTGCCTGACCAGAGTTCCTAAACCCTCCCCAAGAGCCCTTTTAATGTGGGAAATACTGTCATAGTGTCTGCTATCAAAGGAATAATACAGAAGATACAAATATTTACAAACCCACTGTAACTCCACATGGTCAGTATCAAGCTTATTAAATTTTAGAAAAAGGGACATCATGACCTGAAAAGAAGTGGCTTCAGGAAATCAGTATTCGAGGGCATTATTAGCAGGGAAGAGTGATGGTTATCACAGGGAACTGAATGGAGAAGACTTAAGGTGCAGGCAGAAATCCCCCATGTCCAGCTGATGGCGTGACCGCTCCACTGCGGGGCCGGCAGCCGAGGGGCAGCCCTGGCTGGGATTTTGGCACTGCTGGCCCCCCACTGCTGCCCAGCTGGGCTACATCCCACCATGTGTCGGCAAAAGGCATATGCTGGTGTCCATGGGGCTGCAAAACAAGACAACGGGCTGGCCTCCCACCACGGCTGTTTCTTCTGTGCAGCAGGAAGAGAGGTTGTCCCCTTCCAATGATGGGGGCCACATCAGCCTTTTGGCAGAGGGTGGTGCTTGGGTAGCCTCTGCCAGGCTTCGCGCATGCTGCTGCATGCCAGCAGGACTTGTCTCCTGCTGTGTGGCCCTGAAACTGGGGGCAGCTGGAGGAGACTGGTGGGAGATGGGAGTCCCAGGGAGGGCTCCAGGCACCCTGGTGGGGTCAGGATGGTTTTAAAGAATGGAGAAAGGACAGACTGGGCAAGCAACATGGCAAGTGGCGACAGAGGCTCTGGGACAAGGTCCCCCTGGGAAACATGGAGAGCCAAAATCGTGGATATCTGGGGCCAAGTGGGGGAAGATGCCTGTGACAGAGGCTCCGTGTCTGGTTCTCCTCTTTTCTCTCTAAAGGGGCTGTAGGAAGGAAGAAAAGGAAGATGAGAATGGCAAGCGAAGTCCCGCAGGGCTGCTGCTGGGAGCCAGGCACTAGCTGCCCCCTTGCCAGCGCCTGCACAGCCAGCAGCTATCACCTGCCTGGGTATGAAACAACACAGACTTCCCTGGGTACACGCCACACCAGGGACAGTGCAGATCCTCGCAAAAGCATATTAAAGTGTCTTAAAGGATCATTGCAAAGCAAGAGATTTACTTGGCAGGTCTCTCTGACTTTTCTGGGGTGATTTTTATCTCTTGTGTAAATCAGAATCATGGGATTCTTTAACCCCGCTCCCCTGTTTTTTTATTTGACAAACTGTTTGTTCATTTAGAGCAGTTATGCTTGATTGTGCCAGTAAATAATAAGTGAGAGCTATTTGTGAATTATTTGGCTGCTAGATTTCCACAGAGAAGGGTCTATTCTGTTCTGTGTGAATGTCTGTGTGAGAGGCAGTCCCTCAGCATGAAGAAAAGTTATGTGCCTGAGTCAAGAATGAAAAAGGCCTTTAAAATCTTTATAGCAATCTAATACAGAAGATACACTGGTATGCAAAGTAAATTTCCTTAGGTATAAAATACCTACCCTTCAAATAAATAATTTTCTTTTTGCTAAAATGCCAGAAGATTGCAGACTATATTAAAGATAGCATGTGTCTTGTTTAAATCATACCCCACAGAAAAATGCTTAATTTAATTTAAGTAATTTCTATTTATTTCCACCTTTCCAAATGATATCATTTTCAGGTTATAAAAATGTAATGTCTGAACTTAGACTCTCTACACCTAGTTTCGAGCAAGACCTAATTTTACATCTAACTTAAAAACACATGAGAGCACACAGTCATAATATAATCTGGCCCCTCGCTGACTGCAAAAAGGGCAGCCTACTATAAATAGAGTCCTTGAGAGAAGGAAAGTCTTCCATTTTGAGGAGGATTTTGAAATTCCATGCCATTCCAGTTTGGAACAAAGATCTCCAATTGTGAATTTTCCCATGAAACAGAACCCCAAAAGAAAGCAATAGTAATGAAAAACAAAGCAGAAAGTGTTTGTTCTGATCATTTGTAAAGAAAATATCACCAGACAGACCTCCTGGAAATGCTGACTGAGCAAAAATCCTCACAACTTTGGAAAATGAGCTATTTGAGATTTTGGGGTCTTGGTTTGCATCAAAAAAGCTCCAATGGTTCAGGAGCCCAAATGCCTTCCCTGCAACCCTACTCATCAGGTTGCCAGCAAGGGTGTCGGGGGAGCTGGTAGATAGGTTGAGTTGAAGTGGAACCGTAACCAGATCCTGAGATCTGAACTGCACGCTGAGTATGTTCCTCTGAAACAATTCACTTTTGCAACCTTTGGAAGAGCAAATAGGTAGTGACGTGATTTTTAAAAGCTGGAAATATTTCCAAAGTGCTGAGGTCAAATCCTCAGCAGATGAAAACTGGGATAACACTACTGAAATCAGTGCAGCTATTTCATTTTGTACCAGTGAAAATCTGGTCACTGAAATTTAAAACAGAGTTCAAAGTCTACAGTCAGTGTAAAGTAAGAATCATTGCTAGTGTGCACCGATCAGTGTCATCGATGAACCACAAAGAGAATTACTGTGGGACTCAAAAGGCTGAAAACAATTATATGATTTAAGCTTTCATTTCATGCAGAAAAAAATCTTTCAAATCAAACTAAACCAGAAACTTGTCATTTTTCTATTTACTTTTCACATTTGCCATGAAAAAATGCTCCCTACTACCACAAACTACTTGAGTAAACCAAAAGGTTTCATGCAAAGCCAATTTGTCAGCATTGGCTAAAAAGTGTATAAACATACCTCCTTCTCCTGATGTCTGCATGAAAGACTTTTCACATGCATGGCAAAAGTATTCGTTTTTAACCAGCTCAAGCCCTACCCCTAGGTATAACATTCCTTGCTCCCCAAAAACTCCCAACAATTTTAATTTGGCTTCTGGGTATATCAGGAATGCAGGGTCAAGTCCCTATTTTGGAAGCCCTGCAGGGCATAGAAGTTCTCTGAACGTGGCCTTGCTTCAGTGTCTAAATTTCAATGCACTGCACAGAAAGAAAGGAGTTGGTTTTTGTTGTTTTTTTCTTTTTTTTTTTTGGTTATTGGGGGTGGTTTTGTGTGGGATTTTTTTTTTTAAGGAGGAAGAAAAGAAACAATTCCTTGGATGGGAATAGACTTTTGCACCCACTAGGATCTCCAGGATTCTGGGAGTAAGACAGATGGGGGTCTGTAATGGCATTGTGGAAGAGTATCCCCTTCACAGACTTTTTGATAGGAATTTGGTTACAAGTACAGATGGTGGTCGTCAGGAGACTTAGATGGTATTTTCTTGGCCCAAAATCATGGGTAGCCATGAGATGGCCTGCATATATCACCCAGCATGCACTGATTCCTTCTGACAAGGGAGGAAGATGAAAGCATTGCCAAAGGAGTAAGACTCCGGGAGGAGGCAAAAATAGTTCTGTGAATCTGATCCCATTCTCAGAAAGTTCTGGATATGAGTCTTTCCCAAGACTTTCTTAGCCAAGGACTTCTCTAGGGGTACTACCAAACATGCCTGAAACCTTTCAGCTGCGATATTTTTCAAGGTAAAGATTTGTATGAGATTTGGCAGATTACACAGAGCTATAGGACCCTACTCTACTGCTGCTGTACCTTCACACCAGCACATGTGAAACAGCTAAGTGGGAAACTGCTTTTCCATCCTAAGAGCTCTGTCAGATTTCACAAATGTTCCAGTTTTTCTCTGGGAAGAAACCCAGGCTGTTCAAAGATCACACTTACACTTTCTTTCACTGAAACGCAAGAAACCTAGAGCAGTGTCAACCCTTCCTCAATGGCAGAATAAATCCAACTCTTCTCCAAGAGGAGAGGAAAGGATAAAAGTTTTCCTGCAACCTACTTCAAAATTGAGGAAGTTATGAAAAAAAAAGGCGGAGACACCTGGTTGGGACTGCATGGGAGAGCAAAGTATCTCAGCCCACAACAATGTGATCTCCATGCAAGAACATCTCAGGCCTGATTCAGCCACACACTAATCCCCATGGGGGAAGCCCAGGGCACCTCTTTCTTTGTACATACTCACCTTTTTTTCTTTTTGCCTGCAAAGAAACTGGCTATGGTTCTGTTTCTGTGTAGTGTTCTCTTCACTCCTCAAAGAGCAAAGGGGCAGCCGAGGTACAGACCCACTGGGGCCACATGAAGACACTGTACTGAGGAGCCCCTTGCCCACCCTGAGCACAAGCACAGCTCTTTCATGGGACTGGCCTCCTGGAGAATGTGTCAGCTCTCCCTCAGGCAAACCAAGGCTCCCCTTTCCTTTTTGCCTCCGTTGTTGCCAGGGTCAGAACAAAACCAAGAGCAAGGAGAAGATGCTCTTGAAATGAAAATTAAAAAACACAGAGGGCAGTAGGCAGATAGCCTTACCAGTGACAAAGGCAAACCCAGAAGTTCAGCTGGGATTTCTAAATCACCTTTGCAAGAGGCAGGAAAAACCGACTGGAGCGAGCGTGTCATCCATGGAGCTGATGCCAGAACACCCTGTTGTGCCTGGCTGATTACTGAGCGATTAAAGCTTGAAGGGGGGGAATCTCCTTCCATCTGCTGCATGGACTACTGCCTCACTGAAAGGGAACTGAAATTTCTCCTTTGCCTTGCTGCACCCGCTCTGGAGACTCCCTGAGCTACAGCGAGGACACAACTCACAAACACACAAGCGTCAAAAGTCCCAAGCTAATGTCCTGTATCTGGACCAGGCTGAGGTGCTGCTGCTTGCTACGGATTTTCAGCTTTTCTTAAAATAGAGTGGTAATGAAAGTGTGGTGATTTGTGGGAACAGTGTGGTCCCCTGTTTCCTGCTATTGGTGCTGTGTAAACCTGAGTTCTCTTTCTTCAGATTGCTAGGAAATAGATACTTAAAAGATTTCACTTTTGTAGCATAGCACTAAAAATAGCATAATACATCATTCATAGTACAGGTCTCTATTCTCTTATCCCACTGCTGAAGCAAGGCAGGCACAATGTTATCAACTAACTGTCCTCCTACCTCTTCCAGTAAAGCTAGTTTCAGCTACCGGAGTTACTATCAAGGTTAAAATCCCCTTTGTTTTACAACATGTTCATTGCCTAGGGGGACTGTCATTGCCCAAAGGGAGCATAATGTTCAAGTCTCATTGCAATATCGTAGTAATATTAATAATAAGGAAAACAGCATTCATTAACAAATTCACTGCCCATAGCTATGTACTCGTGATATATGGGAGTGGTGTTCAGAGCATCAATTCAACAATACTTTAAGTCAGTGCTCCTTTGACCTGCGCTCATGAAGATGGACAGACAGGTTAGACAAGATTATGCCTCCAAGGGTCATAAAAATGTAGAAGTTTCCCAACTGCAAACTGATTTTTCAAAGACAATTACCCTGCACAATTTAACTGGACAGCCATTCATGCCTTCCAGGTTTCATATCATTAATATTTGTTTCCTCTTGGATTTTTGCTGTTTCTCCTGCTCTCACAATTTTTCTTTTTTTTTTGCCTCAGATACACACATTAAAAAAACAGTCTCACACTTCTTGTCCTATGTGATTTATTCCCAAGAAATTAAATTACATTTTTATAAGCCTGTGTTACCGCAAATGATAGCTGAAGATTTGCTGAAAAAATTAATTCCTGATCTGTTGCCGTGAAGCGTCCTCGCTAGCACTGAACTGACTCTGTCTTTCAAAACCAGATGGAAGCAGTCCAACGGTATGATTAACTTCTTAGTCCCTGCAATTTCCTATTGCTATACTTGCCCTAGATTTCAGGATTGACCTCCTGCTTCACTGCAAAATGCACAGTTGCTCAGTTTGATAAATCACATGAATACTTTTTTGATCACAGTTATCTACTATTTACTACATACCCAGTGAGGTTAATCATATGCTGAGGCACTTCATATGCTGCACACATATACACTCTTCTTCCCAATAGCACTTTGCATATTCGTCATGCTGCCAGCCAGGAATGGGACCTGCTTTCTCCTTACGAACATGTGAAAGACCCACAGACCTGCACCTTGTCTCTTTTCCTCCCCCACGTTAATTCTGTAATTATCCACACACTGATTCTTAAAAAAGCTAGAAAGCCACAGAAAATACATGAGATATTACTAGTCAGACCTAGAACAGATCGTCTCCCCTCAGGTGTCTTTAGGGAGCTATTCAGAATGCGTGGGGTTGCCCACAGGGAGGTGGGAAATGTTTGGCTGTCATGATAGCAAAACGCTATCACTTCCTTGAAGAAAAAACACATCTTAACTTTTCTTTTTCTTTCTCTAAACACCAAAGGAATTTCAGTATTTAGTATAGTTAGCTGGGCTCAAAATTGGTAAAATTCCCTGGGACAGCTCTGCTCCACCTTCTCATGCAGCATTGCAATACATCCAAATCACGTCCCTGGTGCTACAACTCTAAATAAACACCAGCAACAGTCAAGGTATGGGAAAACATCCAATAGTGAACAGATGAGTGCTGCAGATCTTGCTCACAAGTTAAATAAAGGGAAACCGAGTCCCAGTTTTACAGAGATACCTATTTCCTTTTGCTCCAAGCCTTCCACACAGGCTCTTCTTTTAAAGCTCCTATTCACTAATTCACAAGTCTCCAATGCTAGAAATAGTGTCCTATATACAATACAATAATACTCTTCCTCCTTCAAGTTCTCAAACTAGGAGGGCTGAGAAACTCTAGACCATTTCTGCCACAAAATGTAGCAGCCGTCGCCCTTTGGTACCCTGTACGGTGTGGGAGAGCTGCAACTGTGGGACACCAGCGTTTCCAAACAGCCAAGCCTTCATGTAAGGCATAAATGATAAATCCATATCCCCTATTGGAGGTATTCTCTTTTTCCTCGCAAAGATAATCCAGAAAGTTTAAACAATGTGCTAACACTGTGAGAGCTGTGTGTTTGTTTCTGTGGCAGTGAAGACCATGCGTATACTCTCTTCTCCGTCCAACCTTCACCTCCTATGGAGCCCATGATCTCAGTTCCGTCATTCTCTGCTGGGATGCAGATCAGCTGTCCTGAGCCAAGGCTTCCCCTCGGCTGTCACTGATTACCCAGACCTGTCACATGAAGCCTTTCCAGCCAGCCAGCCAGCTCAGTCACTCCACTGATAAGCTGACCATGTAGCTTCTCATGTGGAGAAGGTCTCACGGTGTGAAAAGCGATGCAATCAAAAAACTCAGTCCAACACAAACATAACTATGTGAGTGACACGAAGCACATGAGTATTTTTGCTAACTGTCACTGGATTATTTACTTACTTCAGGGTATCACAAGTTTAACTGCTTTGCTTAATCACAGCTCAAGCAGATACTTGAGAACAAGAAATCTTTGGCTCCGTCCACTGAAATTTTTAAGGCTGCTTGGACAGCTGCCTTCCCTGCCTTAAGTGTTCTATTAAAAGTCTAAATTGCCTCTTATTGTTGCTTTAATACTTTACAGGCAGTCCCTCCCCAGGACTCCTAGCCCAAACGGTGTATCCCAATGTGGCTTTGTCTGAAGAAGAGCCATGCTACAGATCCCACTGGACTAACCCTCGATCCTGTGACTGCTTACAATATCAGGGAAATGGACCGGATTGTCCCAGCTCGGCCTTTTCTGTTTGATTTTCCTTGCAGCTGAGTGCTACATGTGTGCAAGCACCCACGAGAGGCAGTGCAGCAGCACCCCTGCTTGCAAACGTCTCTCTCCCCGCAGATATGGGGCTTTGCTGTTTCTCACGACCTGCTGCTCAGCTCCCCAAACCTTTCCAGAGGACAACAGGGAGTGTTTGTTTGCCCTTCAGGATCTCAAGTGCAACTGGCCAGCCCCATTAGGGTCAACCAGCTCATGCCTGGCACAGCCTACATTTCAATGTCCTAACCGTGATCAAACATGGACAGACGAGGCATGGTTACATGGAAATGCAAAATACGATCCCTTCTGCCCGACAGGAAGGCAGACCGAAACTCAGACAGGCTGTGTAACTCACCAAACATCATGAACAGGTTCTTGCCTCCACTGCCAAATGGATGTTAGCCTAGAGAGTCTGCCTTGCCTATCAACAGCCCAAGGTGGTAAATCGCAAAGGGTTATCATAGACTGTATTTAATGGTTCAGGTCTGGATGGCACGTATATAGTAACCAGGGCTGAGCGTAAGCTAGTGAGTTGGACTCTCTACAGGACTTATCAGCTGGGACGGGCAGGCTTGCCAGCACGGCCATATGGCTGCTGGGCTGAGCGGGTTCAGCTCTCCCTCTGCCCTACATGCCCACACCGAGGTTCATACGGGCAGAGCTAGCAGGGTCTGCCTGCGTCCTCCAGCGTAAGTACACAGAAAGGAGAACAGACCACAGTCGTGAATTAAGCATGTCTCCTAAGTGCCACCCAAGCACGGCAGTGAATGAGCTACTACAGTGAGAGAGGAAACTCAGCGGTGGTACAACGCTTTCCTCTAAGCATTCAAAACTCCTCAGCAGACCCACTTGGCCGACGCTACGGCACAGAGAAATAAAAGCAGCTAAGGGAATAAAAGTGCCCTAGGACCACTGTAAATCTTTACTTCATGGAAAATCTTATCTTGCACATGAATATGAGCTGCGAGTAAATTTAATGTGTGGATTAAGTACTGTGCGGTCTCCCTCATGGTGGGCTTTTCAGCCTAAAAAGAACAAAAGAATAATAATGAGTGTTGTGTTTGGGTATGATTACAAACAGCTGTAATTTACAGCTGGACATTCTCCATTGCAAATGTATCCAGCAAGCAAGTGCTTCTGGGTTAGTGGAACAGACTGCAAAAAATTAGCTTTTAACTTCAGCCTTAAGGTCAGAGTTCTGGGACCATGGGAGTCAATAATAAAATCTATTTAGCTCAGCAGGATTAAGCAGGTTTAAGACCTGGCTTAACCACACTGCTTACTGTTAAATAACAACAGAACACACTGAATATTTTAGTTACAGACATTTTTCTTCACTTGAAAGCTATTCAGGCAGGGGATATGAGAGTCAGATAACTGAAGGTATGCTAGCACTATACCATTAAGGTATATGAGTTAAAGTCTTGCTCTTCTCTGTCCCAGAAACTGAGCAATTGGTATAGTTAGACCACTTTACCAAAGAACACAATAAAATTAAAACCAAGCTGTGCTGTATAAACACCGAGGGTTTTTCACGAGAGAATGAAAAGCTAAAGGGGCCAGTGCATCTTTCCTGACAAAATAGTCAGTGCATGTGCAGAGCAACCTGTCTTCTGGAAGCAGAAAAGCTGTTTCAGTCAAGCTTCTGGGTCACTAATCTTTGTGTTTGCACATAAATCTGCTGGGGGTTACCGTGTCATTCTGAAAACAAGACTAAGTGCAATACACTAAAGAAATCAATGGCTACAGGTTTAAAAGCTCTCCTTTTTTTCCCCCTCTTTCAGCATAGCTAACTGTTACCTTTTTAACAGAACCTGAAAACAAAAACTGCAACAAGAACTGCTGGAGAATATTTAAAAAAAAAAAGGGGGGGGGCAAAATTACTGAGAGCTTTATTTAAGCTGCCATCTCCCTTGGCGCTGGGAAGTGCTGGTGTGTGACCGGGAGCTCTTAGTTGCTACTGGGACACAAGTAATGAGCAGCAGTATCATAGGCATCCTCATGTGAGCCAAGACCAGAGAGAAACTGCCGTCACAGCGTGGGTTTTTGGCCCCCTGCCCTCCCGTTCGCTTGCTGCAGTGAGGTTATGGGCAGCAGAGAGGCAGCCCCTCCGCAGCACCCCTGGCCTTCGCAGCACCCCATCCAGAGGGAGGGGAGGAGGGTGCCCCGATGGCCGAATGTTTGCAGAGCAGGTGGGAAAGCTGGTCTCTGGGCATGCTTTCAGTGGCAGAGAGGGGAATATCTGATCATAAATACTAAATCTGAGGTGTGATGGGCAACATTTTGGCCCTTTTGCCCTGAGGACAAGGGCGGCCCGTGCCCAGCTGCCTCACCACCCTCGATGAGATAGGGACCATCTATCCGTCACCACCACTTCTCTTTCTAGGGGAGACAGAAAACACGCTGCGGGGTTCGGGGTTTGTTAGCTACCTCCAGGGGCAGTCCTGCAGGGATGCTCCTCATTCAGCCCAGGGGAAGGATGCTGAGAACTGCCCCCTCCCCATGTTTTCTTTGGTCACGCAGTTGTCCCCACCAAGTGCAAAAGCTGCTTTGCCTCAGGGGCCAGCCTGCACACCTCCAGGGAGAGGGGCGTAATGCTGACTCTGACTCCTCTTTCTTTTTGCATTTGTCCCAGTTACAGCAAATACTTGTGTGCCCTACAACCGTGCCAGCGATTTCACCCGCATCCCATACATTTCACTTGGGAATTTTTTTCCTGGGGGGGGGGGGGGGGGGGG